>JAANDG010000714.1:0-68776 GCA_036852015.1 Pelodera strongyloides | reverse complement strand
TCTTCCGTCCAAGTTTCTATTCAGAAGGTTTATTTGAACGCTAGAAAAATTCCCAGAAAAGCCCAAGAAGCGGAAATTTTTCCATGACCAACAATGGTGCGATCCTTAGTGTGGAAGAACACCTAGGGCTGGAAGTAGAGGTTTGAGTAGGTTTTTGGAAGGTAACAACCGTACACGTAGACGACTTATCTTATTTACGTCAACATTATAATGCGATTAAAAGCTAGCTTTGAAATCTGCAATTTTATGGTACACGATAAACTTTGATAGTCACTTGAACCTTTGTTTGTCCCTTTAAGCTAAGAGGGTGACGGGGTTTCGTGACCGATGAACCTTTTATGGGGTTCCAAGTATGCTGGAAATTTACAGTATTCTTGGAACTGCACGTGCAAAAATCCGTAGTGAGAATCACACCTAATTTTTGGGTTAATTAATTGGGGTGCAGGTGCATTGAGCCTGAGTTTGGTGATGTTAGTGCTAACGATACTGTTTATGACAATTTTAATTACATCATAATTACAATGCACTCGAATGACATCGGCAGTTTGTATAGTATGCTTGTATATCGTATGTGTATTGCACAGTAGCCGAGGGTACCTTTTTGATGTGCTCCAGGCCCATGGCCCAGTAGGAACCCTCTTGTACTATGTTTAATCGATGACTTTTTTCTCAACTCCCACAACTATTAAGATGTTTTCGACGTCTAATAATGTTGTATTTTTATTGGAACTTTTTCTTTTCAAAATCTCGACCGCAATTTGTAGTTTAGGGATTCCAAGACTCCAGGGGTCTCATGTATCTAATTTTTCACCAGTTGTTTATAGAAGCCGAAACTGAGGAGAGAGAGAGAGATGGAGAGAGAGAGAGAGAGAAGGCTTTTCAGCAAAACAGAGGAAACAAACACGCTAATTTTGCGTGATTACATCGATTCTGTCTGTCATATCCCCAACTTCTGTCATCTCTCTCTCTCTCTCTCTCTCCCTCCGTATCTCCATCTCTTTCTCCTATGCTCAAATTTCCTCATTTTTTTGCAGATAAATTTGCAGCCTTTTTTCTGTAGATGAAAATAGATTGAGTGATTTGATATTTTTCTGTAGTTTGCATTTCAGTTTCTGATTGTTCAGACATATATAAATACTTGAAGGTACCTTGCAATGAGTGATACTGCTGACTTTTTTGCTTTAGTTTGGGGAAGCAGTGACATGAGTTTCAGTGGACCCTAGCGCTAGCCTTTAAATCAAGACTTCATGACCTTATCGTTGTGGCCAAATCCCGAAAATTAGATTTTTTTCTTGCATTTTGATATATCGCATTTATCCAGGCTGTACTTACTGCTTCTGTTTGTGTGCAGTGACAGCATTTTCTAGCGTTCTCTCTTTTTGCTCGGAGACTGATTGTTTCCCGTATTGAGGTCCTTTCTCTCTTACTTCCTTTCTCCTCTCTCTCTCTCTCTCTCTCTCTCTCTCTCTCTCTCTCCTCTCTCTCCTTCTCTCTCTCTCTTTCACCTCTTCTATGGACAGCCTCTGATTTACTTACACTCGCGTAAGTTATTCTGCAAAGGCCGAAGGGAAAAGCCGAGATCGTAGGGGTACCTCGGAAGTGAGAAGAATCCTTGAAACGTATCCAACTAAATCATTTAGATGTTGGGAGATAGAAGAAGGAGCGGAGGTAGAAAGGGAAGATAGAGAGGGAGGTTTTTAAAGGGGTATGACACGTGGTTGCGAAGCGTATTCTGGTTATGTGAAGAAAAAAAACATCGACAATTGTTTCAAGAACTATGTACCATATCGCTTGATATAAGTAAGAAGAGCAGAATTCTAGGATTCTCAGGGAAGAAATTCCCCAATGCACGTCCTCCTCTAGAAGTTGATGTTCCTTTCGTGTTTACTTTGAATTGCGGGTGGCTTGGGAGGCAAGGACGCAATTTTCTGATTTCTGAACAGATTTCTGAAGACGTTGATGAAGTTTTCATTCCGAAAGACGTTTTTTGGTTCCTTTATTGAGAGGACAGGAGAAGGGGAGGACAACAATTGATGAATTTTTCTTCAGGGAAACTTGAATTTAAAGCGATGTAAAGGCCGGTTTTTGAAACGTAAACGTGAAAATTGGACAATTACGTTATTATGTGTTGTTTGTAAATGAATACACTTAGAAGAAAAAGAAAAATACCAACGTGATTTGCGTAACCTATATGGGAATATAGCGACCAACATACGTTTCTGAAACCGGATGTTACGTTGTTTTATTAGAAATTTGGGGAGATTGTAGTGACTTTCTTTTTTGTTATCTTGGAAGTTTTCACATAGTTTCAGCTTTCAACTAACATCTGAACAGCCGATGATAGACAATTTCTCGCTGATGTCGAACGTTTTTATGTTCACTGAACTCTTGAAAAGAGCGTTTAGACCACTTTCAATTGTAGGGTTTCGTTTCACATACTCTCCGCTTTTTTGTAATCTACCTCATCAATCGTTCGGCTTTTCATTTTTTGAATAGAAAACATGGCAGGGCTCTTCATTTCTGTTTAGCATACATGGTCAGTTTGGATAGGATGAAAAGGGAACCGCGTCATGATGTAATTTGTCTGCGAACGGAATGAAAATGTTTTGTTTTTCTGCTTTTGCACGAAGGGGTGTGGGGGTACGGTAGTTAGATTAGCGAGGGATTACTTATTTACTTAGTTTAGTTTAACTTTGTGGGGTGGAAAAATATTATGACTATGTGTTTGTATTTATGAGCGCTATGGAACTCGGCATATAGTAAATGCAGCCTGCAGGCTATTGTATTGTTGCTAAGCTATTGAGTTAGGTAGATTCTGAGATATCGATGCCGCTCTCTCTCTTTCTCTCTTCTCTCTTTCTCTTCCCCTTTTTATATATCCTTTATTCTATCTGTATATGCTTCCCTTCATCTCCATCCTATCCTCTTCTATATCACGTGTCATCCCCTATTTCGTCATGTGCCTCCGAATTGAGTTTACGCTCCCTTGCACGCATAAAGTTGCGATTGAAAGGGGGTGCTGGCGGGGGTGAAATGTAGGGTCCTTACTTTGCATTATCAAAAATATCAACAGAAAAGTGGCCCTTTATTCAAGGGTGGTCTAGTAAATTGAGTTAGGCCGTTAGGCGAGCACCTTGATTTAAAGCGAAATACCGACCGGTTTTTGAAACGCATCGAGTGCACCAGAATTCGTATGCAGCTTATGCAAACGAACATAAATTGGAATAAAAAAAATCGAGCTAAATTCGAGTAATTTAGCATAAGTATGTAAGAATTCAGTTGTCCACGAATCGGCCGGCATTTCGCTTTAACAGTTGGACAAGGTTATGGCCTATGGGCAGGCCATGAAAGAAAAGTAAGAAAGGCTTAGGCTTAGGCTTCGGCTTCGGCTTATTATTGTGCTTATTTTTAATTTTTCCCATTTTCAGTGATCATACTATGCGCTTCTCCGGACACGGTGAGAGAGATTATGTTGGCCGCACACGAATTGGGCATGGCCACTTCGGGCGACTACGTTTTCATCAACATTGATGTCTCTACAGGGTTGGTCTATTTATTTATTTATATTTATTTCTTTTATTTATTTTTACTTTTCTCATTTACTTTAAAATCTCATTCCTGAAAAGCTCATCTGGTTGTGCAAAATCCCCATGCCTTGAGTTTTTTTGTTGTAGTGTAAGTTTTAGGAACTGATAGCCAATTTTCCCTTTATTTGTACCATCTTACATTTACTGTATTGTACTACGCTCTACCTTCGTGTCTGACATAGTTATATTTTATTTACTTTTACGAAACTATATTTAAACACGCTTGACTGCAAGTCTCATATGTGTGTATAAGTTATATTCTGCGCCCTTTCGATTTGAAAGCCAGTAGCCGTTGTTGCTTGTGGGTTTGGCCCTATGGGCAGGACCCTATAGGACCCTAAGAGGACCCATGGCCCCTATCCTTTGACTGGCCAATTCAAGCCTTTTATTCACCAAATGCTTGCAAAAAGTGAGAAATTTTGCTGGGAAAAGTTCTTTGAGTCCTGAGAAAAGTGAAACGTACCCTTAGAATATAAAGCGTTATGTTGTGTGGTTGTAAAATACAATCACGTGTGTTGTATGCAAATGTGTGCCTTGTTGTGCTCTTCGGACATAGACGGGAACAGAAATTTGCATATGCATATAATACACGGCGATCGCCAGCGTAGGTGCATTAGTTTCAAAAACCACGTGCCGCATAAAAGCAAACTTCAAAAATAAAATGTAGAAGATTAGTACAATTTAAACTAATACACTTTAACTTCCAGCTCTCATGCAGAACAGCCGTGGATGCGAGCAAATGATACAAATAGCGGTAGTCCTGAGAACTTGAAAGCAAAGGATGCATACAAGGTTTGATTTATTATTTATTTTATTTTATTTTATTTTTGTTTGCTTACTTTATTTATTTTTTTTATTTTTTTTCGTTTTTATTTTTTTTTTTTATTTTGACATTTTTATTATTTTATTGTATTAATTTAAGAATACGAGTTATTAATTGGTTACAACCTTTTATTTTATTTATATGTGTTGCTGCAGAACTAGTTTGAATTCAAAGACAGACATGTAATAATACTAAACATTTTGCAAACTAGGAGCCCTACAGCAATTATTTGCTAGCATATCTTATTATATAAAGGAGAAGAGTTTGTCACGGGTTTGTTTTTATGTGCACAACGAAATCCCTTCATAAAGAAAATTCTTCGATCGAAAGAGCATACAAAATCATTGCCGCTGGCGGGATTCGAACCCACAGCAGCCCACAATCTCTGGATTCACAGTCCAACGCTCTACCTGTTGAGCTATGCTAGCTTATCATAGGGGTAGCAATATGCTCTACATAAGCACCGGCAATGGCAAATTTGCATGGTAGCATTAGTCGAGTGGAGATCCAAACTGATTATTATACGTTTCCACAATCAGAGACGCGTGAATGTAAGTGGCACGGGAGAGAAAGAGACGAGAGTTAACTTTTTACATTGTAGCAATTCTTTTTTTAAATAGGGAAACAATCGGCCGAAGGCCGATTCCTCCAGTCGGAGAAGAGCCCGTAGGGCTCTTCGAACGGCTGGTCCTTTCATAAAGAAAATTTTCTATTCACAATCGAATGAGAACATACAAAATCTTTGCCGCTGGCGGGATTCGAACCCAAGCAGTACACAATCTCTCGCTTCACAGTCCGACGCTCTACCTACTGAGCTATGCGAGCTTACTTATAACAGGGATAATCCTCTGCCTTACATACAGCCCCTTCAATAGCAAATTTGCATGGTAGCATTAGTCGAATGGTGATCCAAACTGATTATTATACGTTTCCACAATCAGAGACGTGTGAATGTGTGGAGGAGAAAGAGACGAGAGTTAACTTTTTAAATTGTAGCAATCCTTTTTTTAAATAGGGGAAACAATCGGCCGAAGGCCGATTCCTCCAGTCGGAGAAGAGCCCGTAGGGCTCTTCGAACGGCTGGTGTAGTATATTATAAACATAGTCCGAGGTCACATGGGCATGGGAAATCCCGTATTAATTATTCATTGTTTCTAGGCGTTGAAAACAATATCACTGCGACGGAGCGACTTGCAAGAATACAAGAAATTTGAGCAACGAGTTGTCGAACGCGCCAATACGAAGTACAATTATAGGCAAAAGATGGGCAAGCAGTATGAGGTACGCGTTTTTGGGTGTCACTAGAGGGTTCGAGGGTGTCATCATTTCTCACGCACATATTTGTTTAGAGGGCCTTTCCTTTAACATTTTGACTTTCCTTTGCCGGACATCTTGCATTCTTCACTATTTTGCAGCTTTATTTGAGAATTTCTAAATATTTTCTGCAATGCCCGAACTGCGCTTTTTGATTCTTCTCTGTCCTAAAAGAAGAATTGTGAAGAAGAATGGCAAAAAATCTATTTGTATACAAATACAATTGTGTGTCAATTTTCGCGTCGGATTCGTTCCGTGTTCGTGCGCTTCTTGTCCCTTTTTCCATTAAAAAGGGAGGGAAAATCTGAATTTAAATCGCAATCCTGGCACATTCCATTCGGTCTTACGTAAATATTTGAACGCAAAAGATGAATTGTGAAATTTAAATGTGTAGCGGGGATTCTTGGAATGTTAATTGGGAACACGTGGGAATGAAGTTGGGAATCTATTGGGAGTTTGGGAATTCATTGGGAATGTGTTGGGTGAAGTTGGGTGTGGCACGTGAGTTGCTCAGCGTTTATCTCGATGACTGCATTTCCAGTATTATATGCGAATTGTAATCGGCTCCGGAAATGCCAGGAAGTTTGCAACATATGAATGCAGTTGCCCGGAGTTAATAATAATAATAAATCTTTATTGGTCGATAGGTGAGGCAAAAAAATGAGGCAACGTTTCCTTTTTTAGATGAACTTTATTTCCGAATGAGAATAAGGCGAGCCAGTTCGTTTCAGAACACATGTCGTACCGTTTTAAGAATTCTGAAATTATAAATAGTTTCGTATTTTTCAGATGAACAACTTTATTTCCGCCTTTTACGATGCTGTTCTTCTGTATGCAATTGCATTGAATGAAACGGTGAAAGAAGGACTTGACCCCCGAAACGGACATAATATAACGAGTAAGATGTGGGGACGAACATTCCAAGGTAGATATTATTTTTAAATAATTTGTTATTTAAAGTTATTTTACTCTCTATCTATCTCTCTATCTAGCAATCTATTGGCAGTTGATAACCGTTCCAGTTCGGTGCAATTTGGTAACATCTAATTTTTAGCATGCATATTAGATGTTGCAACAGTCCTGAAAGCCCATATCCTTTGTTTGCGCGATAGCGCTAACACAGTTTGGGTTTTGTTCTTTGAACTTTTTCTGCGTAATAAATGATTGATTTTTGATGTATTATAAGGAAAACTAAGTCACTCGAGGTTGGAACTTGAAATTATTTATTGATTTTTTTCAGGAATTACCGGTAACGTGTCAATCGATAGTAATGGAGATCGATACTCAGACTATTCATTATTTGATTTGGATCCATCCCAGGACAAATTTGTGGTGGGTTCTTGTTTTTAATATTAGAATAATATTTATTACTGAAATGGAAATATATTTAAAAAGGTGTAATAATTTGATAAGTGAACCAAACAGACTATAGAGACAGAAATATAGAAGTGGGAGTGAACTCTAAAAGATGTAGAAAGACAAGTAAAAGGTCATGTATTTAGTATTAACATAGTATAATAAATGTGCAACGTACAGTTTGTCAATTTGTCTTCCCTCGCCTTTACGTAGGCGCGTAGGCCTATGTAGGTCGGAAATTTCATCGTAAGTCATTGAGGAGCTTACCTACATGAGATCCTAAGGCTTGTAACCTTGTAAGCCTCCAATTTCTTAATGCTTACCTACTTGAGATCATAAGACTTGTAAGCCTCTTATTATAAATTTTCTAAGGCTTGTACGAGGCGTACTTATTAATTTTTCGAAGGTTTTTTTCCTTATTAAAATTATGTATTGTAGAGTTAGATCGATATTTCCTTTCTTTGATGTTCGAGCTCTTTCTTTATTATACTTACAATTAGTACCTTATACACTTCTTATTATTGTTAGCGCACTATTTCGGTAGACCAGAGCGGGCTGCAGGGACCCCTTCGGGGCCCTGAAGAACAGTCCTAGCTTTAACCTTTGACCTTTAAATGATTAACTCTGCTTTTGTAGGAGGTCGCCTATTATTCTGGAGCTGCAAATCGCCTGGAACAAGTCGGTCAGCTACATTGGGTTGGTGGCCAGCCACCAAGAGATTCGCCAATCTGCGGTTACGATAAGAGCAAGTGTCCTAAGGTAATTCGTTTGCTTACGTACTTCTACTACCTATATTGTGGACTACGGTATACCATATACCTACCCTTATATGTACCATTGTTGGAACTACCGTAATACTCTTACCCCAACTCTAGACTGCGATATCAGTAATTGAATAGAAATATATAGAAAAAGGTATCATCTAATAAGTGAACCAATCAGACTATATAGACAAAAAAAATGTAGATGTGGGAGTGAACTCTGAAAGATTATATGTTCATCGAAATGGACTATAAGCCAACCGTTTCTGTAGCACCTATTTACGAAAAATGGAAAATACATTTTCCAGGGTTACCCAATTCACGTGTATCTTCTGGCTGTGGCCTTTGTTGTGATTTTGTTACTGGCGCTAGGATTCTTCGTATTCTTCCGGTTTGTTTATTTTTTTTTATGTGTATAAAGTCTATATGTTTTATTGCCATCCTCGACAATCTACGAGTCTACCATAGTCAGAACCAGAACATTAAACCACGGCGGCACAACTCGAACAGGATACATAGTTTTCCGTCAAAATCCACGTGCAATACCGCTTTAAATCGCACATATCTTCTCGAGATCCTTATAGTTCATGTTCACCTTGTTGCAGGCGATACCGCTTGGAGCAAGAGCTTGCCGCGATGTCGTGGAAAATTCGCTGGGAGGAATTGGATGGAGAAGAGACTCAGAAACGCGAGAAGAAGAAGCGAAAGCGGAGATTGGAAGCATATGGACACGAAGGAGAAGCACTACTCCGATCGGCCAGCCGGACGAGCGTCAACTCGGATAAGGTACAGTAATCTTACGTATTCTACCGAGCGTAAAGTACAGTACCCTCCCGCGGTATAAACTACAGTATCCTGCCGGTCGTTCAACTCTGATAAGGTTACCGTACTGTTCCAGTGTGGTAGGGGGATAACTTTGGGGTAAAAAAAGTTTGTTAACCCATTCATGTTACTCATTTGTCCAAAGTCCAATTTTTCTTTTGTTTGTGCTTGATATATAATAGTATGTCTTTGTTTTGGTTTTTGCGAATGCGTTTTTTGAATGTGCTTAGCATAGAGGTACACCTACCGCTTTACTCTTCTCTCTTAAGTGTACTTATTCCTCCCTTATTGAGTATTTTGCTTATTTTCACTTGTACATAAGCTTCAGCAGATGTTGGATTAAGCAGTGTGCGATCTGGTAATATTAGTTAATTTTAGTTCACACTCTCTCATGACACATGCTTTACATGTATGGGACGCGGTCGTTCCATTAGACTTTATTATTCTAAATATTAAGCCCCGCCCAGCAGATAGTTATGGGGCACAGGACCCAGGAGTGGCCAATGGAAAAAGTGCCCATATCGATAGAGTGGTAGTGGTGTTTTCTATTTCTAGCTCCGCTACGAATCGGTCATAGTACCGCGGTCGTCGTCGGCTGCAAGATCTACTATTGTCTCGGTAGGGGAATATGTGATTTGACTGGGAGCGCTAAGAAAGCTGCCCAGCTACAGTACTGTGTTTCGACCCGTTAGTCCCAATCTTGTTTTTGTCATACACCTTTAAAGCGAAATACCGGCCGGTTTTTGAAACGCACCGTGGACAGCTGAATTCTTACGTATTTATGCTAAGTTCTGAATTCAACAACTGAATTCAAAAACCGGCCGGTATTTCGCTTTAAAGTGTGGACCTATGCCATTGGTTTTTTTTTTAAGTTATCTTGTGGATTGCCCGGGTGATTTACGTTTTAAGTTCTGTGGTGTACTTTCTCTTTCCCGGTATTATACATAATATTCCGATTACATCTGTCTTATCAGTTTATGTAATGAATAAGGTTGTGGTTTTGGTTGTGGTGATAATGTTTGGTTGAAGAATTAATTTGATTAAAGCGAAATACCAGCCGTTTTCAGAAATGCATCGTGGACAACTGAATTCTTACGTAGTTGTGCTAGTTTACTCGAATTTAGCTGCTCGATTTTTTATTCTAATTCTAATGTATGTTAATTTGCATAAGAATGTTGGTGGTGTTTCAAAAACCGACCGGTATTTCGTCTTGAACTCGGAAATATTCTTACAATTGGTTTACGACATGACAATTCACATATCTCGGTTACTGTCTAGGTTACATTGTAGTTGTTGCTGGGTTACGGTAATGAACTGAAAATTCAAATTTATCCATAGATATGGTAACATTTTCTTGGATTATGGTATGCTGGGTTTTTTTTCTGAATTACTGCTCCGAGAATTTAGTCTTGACTTGACTACTGTATTGAAATTTGAAATCACATGCCTTGGTTACGGTATTGCAAAAATTCTTGGTCCTGCGGGTTACGGTATTACGGTATTCAAAGTAGCTACCTAAGGTGGTACTATTCCTGCACTGCTCGTCCACTTTGGCTTCTGTGTGCCTTTTCCTTTCTTATTCCCTTTCTCATTTAGTTCTCTCTTTTCTATTTGTGGTTTCCATTTTTCAGTTTGACGACGACAGCATTGGTGTGCTGCGAATGCGTTTGGTATGTTTTTGCATGACACTTACACTTGGTTTAACTTTACCTCTCGGCTAGTCGATTCTATGTTTGCATGTTTGGTACTCTGTAGTTTGTATATCTTGATATTGTAGTTTGTAGTATGGAACTTTGCGAAGTAACTTGTTGTTAAATAGATTGTCTTTGTCTGGGAGTGTTTACATGGTAAAGAAAGTGTGTAACGAAAGCTAAGTTTTTCACGCTATAGGTAAAAGAAGATTATGCGTGTCTTGCACGGTGTTTCGTCGTCCAGCTCCAAACCTGTTATAACAAACAGTAGTGGTTAGCGTAAGGCTAGGGTTGTCCTGGGTGTAGACGCATGGCGGAGATCGTAATATTTACGTCGTTCAAGTAGATAATCTTTGCGCTCATCTACTTGTTGTGAATGATTTATAAATATACGCCATTGCGTGGCTTTCTGCGTCCTCTTTTTGTTTATTGCATGTTTATATAGTTTTGTTTTCTTAGTTGCGAGCTTCCTTCTATCAGTTCACTTCCATAACTCACTCGTTGACCTATCCTGCTTTCGTATTATCTTCCTATGTAAAGTGTCCATCAGCACCGTACGTTGTGGTTTACAGAATATTCAGTTCCAGAGTAATCGTGGTTTATATGTTGTCGATTGAGTGTATTGAGTGGTTGAGATTGACTGATGTCTTGTAAACTTGTAAAAGGTTTCGTCTTGCGCTAGTTTACGTATTTCGATCGATGCTGGGACTGGGGCTTACATTAGCACGGAAAATTATTGCATCTTTTATGCTCATATGACCCAAACGTTTATGCCCAAATCTATTCGAATTGAAAAGGTAACTTGTAGGTTGTAGAGTTTACCTAGCCGCAGCGCAGAACAGAGTATAAAATGGTGTCCAAAATGGTGCCCGCACCCAGAGCACCCTTTATTTCTTTTTACTATTTTTCCTTTGATTCTGTCTATACACGATCTAATGGGTGTTGATTTCGGGTGCAAAGAGTGCAGTTTTTTTGAGATACACTATTGATTGATGTGTGTCATGTGATTGATGGTATTGATTGAGATTATTGATTTATTGATTGATTCCAGAGGAGTTCGAGTTCGGGGGCGACCAGGAAGATATCGGCCATGATCGACAGAAAGTTGTCCATGTTCACGAGGAAGAAGAGCTCACCGAACAGTGAGAAGAATGGACAAGTGGGCGGAGCCAATCATATACACGCACTGCAAGAGGTAATTAGCATAACTGTCGATTAGATTAAAGCGGTATGTCACGTGGTATGTTATGCTGGCCATCACGCAAGTTATGTTCCCTTCTGTGCCAGCGTACGTTTCACCACCTACGTGCGATACCTCCTGAGCATAAAAATCTCTATATATTTCAAATTAAACCACGGCGATAACGCTACTAGATCCATCTTGATAGTGATCAGTTTATTGATTACTATTCATTGAATGAAAGAAGGTGCGTGCCGTTATTTTCTCACATGTCATTCCGCCTTAAATGATCCAATTCCTATTGATTAGTTTATTGATTGATTTCCAGGAGGGTGAGATGTCCCCACTGAACGAGGTCCAGTTCCGCCTCCCACTGGGTGACCGGCGGGTCTCCTCCCCCGTTTCATCAAATTCGGACACGAAAAAGAAAATCTCAAATGAGGAGGATTCATTCTCCAACAAGAAGAGCTCACTGTCTCTCCGGTGGCGGAAGCTATCGTTTGGAGGAATATCAATCAAGGTTTGGAGTTTGAAGTTTGTATTTTGAAGTTCGAACGTCGTAGTTTGCCCGTTTGCCGTGTGTGATTTTCTATTGGATTATTAGCTAGTTATGTTACTGATCTGTTGTGCTGACATGTGGATCCACAGGCTACAGAATACAAGTTCAAGATGAAATTGATCGTATTTTCGTGAGATTACCTGATTACCTCCGTAAATTTTTCAGAGTGGCGGTTCCGTGGAGACGATTCAAATGCAGAACAACGCTCAAATTTACACGAAAACTGCGTTCTATAAGGTATGAGTTATCTTTCATAATGCAGAAATATCTCATCTTACACATACCTATCTACAAACGTACAAACTACAGTAGTGTCGTCTACAAACGTGCAAACTACAGTAGTATCGTCTATAAACGTACACACTACAGTATATCGTAGTCAGTGTGCTTATACCATATGCTATACATACAAACTGCAACTTTAGGGCACGATGGTTGCGATTAAAAGTCTGAGTATCGATCCGAAAAAATATCCGAAATTGGAATTGTCCAGGGCTCTTCTGATGGAATTTAAAAAGATGAAGGACCTGCAACATGATCATATCACGAGGTGAGAGCTTACTGTTTTTTTTCTTGTGATCGTCGCACATGCGGAGAGAGGCAGAATACTAACGAGACAGAGACTGACTGATATAGTGAGACTCAAAGGAGAACAGAGGGAGGGAGAGATAGAGAGATTGAGATACACAGACCAAGTTCAATGATTATGCCTTGTTCCGCAGAGGTTCGAGCAGAGTAGACAAAGTGACGAAGTGTTTTCGGAGGTCAAATTCCTCAGGAGAGATGACTATTTTATTTCCGTCATGGCTTATCGGTTCACTTCTAAAAGTATTGTTAATTCCAGATTCACCGGTGCTTGCGTGGACTGCCCTCACTATTGTATCGTGACTGAGTACTGTCCGAAGGGTTCACTGGAGGACATTCTGGAGAACGATAAGATAGAGCTGGACAAGATGATGAAGTACTCTCTGCTGCACGATCTGGTGAAGGTTGGTTGCTTTCTCTATTTTCTCTCTCTCTGCTATGTCTCTGTCTCTCTGTATCTCTCTCTCTCTCCTTTCCTCTGATCTAATAGGTATTGCTAAGTGGGCGAGAAATACTGATATCAGATCTTCATCCGGTAAATAGGTCTTATGCGGAAGACTCGTAGTTAC
The DNA here is from genome assembly GCA_036852015.1 of Pelodera strongyloides. NCBI lineage: Eukaryota > Metazoa > Nematoda > Chromadorea > Rhabditida > Rhabditidae > Pelodera > Pelodera strongyloides. Next base: position 55,529 of record JAANDG010000714.1, on the reverse strand, counting down.
GGTAGGATGTGCGAATTATATGCTAATTTTTAGGGTATGTATTTCTTGCACAACTCGGAGATTCGAACGCACGGAAAGTTGAAATCTAGCAATTGTGTGGTCGACAGCCGATTTGTGCTAAAGGTATGTGGGATTTTATTGATTCATATATTATAGTTATTATCAATTTTCCTCCATTTGTGTACGTGAGTTTTACTGATTTACAGTAGGGTTATTTTGTATGGCTCTTTTTATTGCGCTGCAAATTTTACCGCAGCCAATGGATGTAGCCTATTTTGGTTGACGCCGTAATAGTTGATGCAACAATTTGTAGGTAACTGACTTTGGACTACATCGATTGCACGCAATGGAGGACTTCAATATTGAGGATATTGGCGAGCATGCCTATTACAAGAGTGAGTGGTTTTTATGATCTACTGTGGTGTAGTGGTTAGTGTGCGGATTCCTGGGAAAAGGGTTAGGGATTCGAGTCTACGTAGGTTGAGTATCATGTACTCTCCCTCTCTCTTTATCGGGTGATATTAATCGATTTTTTTAAAAGTTTTTAAAATTTTTTTAAGAATTAGCAAGTTTAAATTGAATTTTTTTTAGTGGATAGGTTGTTTACATAAATAATTATCTATTGTTTCATAATTTATTTTTTAGAAAAGTTGTGGACGGCACCAGAATTGTTACGGGACTCATGTCCACCGTTGGCCGGTACACAAAAAGGAGATGTTTATTCATTCGCAATTATACTTCATGAGATGATGTGGAGAAAAGGAGTCTACTACTTGGAAAACGAAAGTCTCAGCCCGCATGGTAGGCGTTTTAATACATATGTAACGATTTTTGTTTATTAATTATCGCTTGTCTTGATTTCATGTACGGAGATGTGGACTAAGAATCGTTTGCTGACCGACTGAACTTTCATGTTTTCTGTGCCACAGTGTCTTCCGCTTCCGGCACAGAATGGAACACAGTGCACATAAAGGAATACAATTTTCGTAAGTCACGTGCCATACCGCTTTATAAATCATTTGCTTTCAGAGATCATCGAACGAGTGAAAAAGGTGCCACAAAGTGAAGAGGATATGTTCCGACCGTTTGTGCCCGAGCCACAGGATGGTAAATTATTGGAATGTGATTTCGCTACTTTTCCGTGGGAACCGATTATTGATTTAATCATTATTGATCTCCCTTTTTCGTACACCAGCTTATGGCAAATGAACATAAATTGCAAATGAGCGAGCAATTAGCATAGATAATACGACTTGTCCGCAATGCGTTTCAAAAAAATTTTCGCTTTAAAGGATCGCAGTCACTTCAATTTTCAATAAAAAGATACTTAGAAAAATACCTTTCCAATACCGATTTACGGAACATTTATCACAGGGAAAGAAATGATCTGATTTTTGACAAAATGGGTGTTTTCTAAATCACTTGCCGGTTGCCTGACAAAACAAAGAAAACCGGGGAAGAGGGAAAGTGTTTGCTCTACTGTCTCATTTGTCGTTGTCATACTGTACGTAATTAGAACGCAACCGAGAGGATTTCTTTCCCTGGGTTAATTTTTCAGTAAATTGACACCGGAATGGTATTTTTCTAGGTGCTTTTTCATGTTTATGGATAATTGAAGTAAAAAGGCGAATTTGAAGTGACTGCGATCCTTTAATAACTTCCCTTTAGTTTCTTGTTTATCTTCTTCATTTAATTATATTTCCTTCTATTTAGGTGAGGAAGAGATGAGCAGCAATTTGGTTGATTTGATGCATTTGTGTTGGGGCGAGAGTCCCTATGAACGACCCGACTTTTCAGTGATCAGAAAAGTTGTCAGGAGTTTGAATAAGTGAGTTGCAGATAAGAATATTCTATTTTGAAATTTGCATAATTGTTTTTGTCGACTAATATTGCTCATGACCTGCTTCTGCTACAGTATCAACCTATCGCGGCGTATTAAATTTGCATAATAGCCATATTGGCACTCGTGCTCCGTCAAAATTTTTACGTGTTACTGTAACGCCTACGGTAGATGACATCGTAAATTTTCCATTTTTCAGGGAGAATGAGACGTCGAACTTGGTGGACAATTTGTTGAAACGTATGGAACAGTACGCAACAAATCTCGAAGGTCTGGTGGAGGAGAGAACACAGGAATACCTGGCTGAGAAGAAAAAGGTGCGGTCTTTTATTATTTATTTTTTATTAATTATTTAAACATTTGCGCCAGTTTTGTAGGAGCTCGGCGCGAAAGCGCCCAGTCGTATCACAAAAAAGGTCGGCCAGAACGCCGCCGCGCGCTAAATCGCCAGCGCGTCAAATGTGCCAACGATGTGAGTTGCAGTTGGCGCGTCTGCCACCTGCAGCGTATCTGAGGCACATAATTTTTGACAATGATCAGTGGCTCTAATCCCATGCATGCACATGGTAGATAATATTTTTTGCAGTATTTAACTTATTTCTTCAATATTTAGGTGGAAGAGCTATTACATCAATTGTTACCACCATCAGTCGCAGATCAGGTAGGCTTTTAATCCCTTTGTTGAGTTTTTTGACCTATCACTGATTATAAGTTTGTGGAATGGTTCGTGGAATTTGTGGGCATGTCACGTACATGGTGTTCTTTTCCACTATCTCGTTCGTACCATGAACGTGCGCTTTCAATGAGTATATGTAACATTGAGTTATTATTTACATGGGAAAAAAACAGTGTTTTCATGGGCCAGGCCATTTGGTGACCTCTTCATGACCATGTGTTAACCAAATTTCATCTAAAACCAAATGGTCACGTCCCGGTAACCAGGGTTTTTTTTTATCGGTAAAACCATTTGGTGAGGGGCCAACGACGGTTTTTTTCTGTGGTTTCAACAGTTTTCATGTTATACATTTAGTTATTTAGTAATCATTGATTGTATTGCAGTTGATCGCCGGTCAAGCTGTGCAGGCCGAATCGTACGAGAGTGTCACCATCTACTTCTCGGATATTGTCGGATTCACCGCACTGTCGAGCATGTCAACACCGATGCAGGTAAGGCGGATCCTCAAGTAATGTAGCTCTGGTATACGGTGTATCCATTGTTTGCCTGCAGCTACTGAATACTTGGTAGTACTGTAGTTTTAATATGTATATTTATTGCTTAGTGTTTAGCCGTAACTAGCATAACAGTAGTACGGTATTTTAGGTGGTCACCCTCCTTAACGACTTGTATCTGGCATTCGATGGTGTGGTCGACAACTTCAAGGTATGACACCATTTTCATTTCAGTTTATCGATTCTCTCTCTATTTTTCTCTCTCTCTCTAATCATCCTCTCTGTCGTCTGTATTCTCTGTCACACTTCTTTCTCGCACCTATGTTTCTCTCTATCTGCTGTCTGCGGGTCGGCGCTCTCTCTCTCTCTCCCTGTCTCTGTGTATCTGTGTGTTTCCTTGGCCTGATTACAGTATTTCTCTTTCAGGTCTACAAGGTAGAAACGATCGGTGATGCTTACATGGTTGTGTCAGGTCTCCCCGAGAGACGCGACGACCACGCTTCACAGATCGCGCAGATGAGTTTAGCACTCTTGCAGAAGGTGAGCGTTATTTCCTTGTATGGTGGTCAAGGGGATAAGGCGGTAGCTCCTCGCCCCAGTGACCAGGGTTCGATTCCAACCGGGAATATCCCTGGATGCTCATATCGATCGGTGTTGTTTGCTTTTTTCATTGCGAGTTCGAAATCCTCTAGGAAGTTTTTGTGCGTTTGCCTTTGCCCTTCGTGCGTAACGGACAATCGTGCATACTTTTTATGTAATAACGATTTCTGACCTTACCTCAATGCTTGTCATTTTGCAGGTGAAGAACTTTGTGATACGACATCGACCAAACGAACAGCTGAAATTGAGGATCGGAATGCACTCGGGTAAGTAGATTTTTTCTTATGTTGTAGGAGGACCGTAGAGAAACAGAGTGATACAGAGCGATTGCTCCTTCTTATTTTCGCTACTATTCTGTCTCTCCTCTCTCCTCTCTCCCCTATCTCTCTCTCTCTCTTTCTCTCTCTCTCTCTGACCATTTATTGATCGATAATCTTCATTGCTTCAGGTTCTGTGGTTGCGGGAGTCGTGGGTTCCAAGATGCCCCGCTACTGCCTATTCGGTGACACGGTCAACACGGCGTCGCGGATGGAGAGCAACGGATTGCGTGAGTTCATTTTTAATATGAAGTTTCGGTTTTGTTCCATTGTGTGCTCTTTCCGCACAAAAGGGCGCATATGTCATCTGAAGTCGTCTTTGCAAGATGTATGTATATAATATTTACAGCTCTGCGGATCCATGTCTCGATGTACTCCAAAGAGCTCCTCGACCACGACCCTGGTTTCCGGGTCGATCTCCGTGGCGAGGTTGAGATGAAGGGAAAAGGGAAACAGACGACATACTGGTTGAAGGTACTGTACTTGTTGTTTTACGGTAATACAGAGAAATATTTTTACTTGTTCTTGTTGCTGGTGCTCGAATGCTCACTGATGAAAAATATGCTGAAAGGGCCGCATCCAAAATTGTTTTCTTTCACCAGCAACATTGTGGAGGGTTTGAATCCCTTAGACGCCGTTTTTTCAATTATTGATTATTGTTTTTTTGTAGGGTTACCGAGATCAAGTGATTCCCGACTTTGGCCCCGAATACCGGTAGGAATCACAGTAGTAGTTCATTGGTTGGACTCGAACCTGGACGCTGGGCACCTTCTCTCTGGACTCCTCCGATATCGCCAAGGGCTAATCGGTGAACTCCTGCCGCTACCGTGACCGTCCACCCGTGCTTACCCGCGTTGCGTGTTGCACGCGTATTGCGTTGCGTGTGCGTGCGTGTCAACTTCCCTCCGACCGGTCATCATGCATAATGTGCGGTCCTTTCCTCCTCGATAGATTCTTTTTCATCCGGGTACTCTCCTGTGCTTGCCGCCTTCTCCTCTACTATTCCGGTGTTATCGATTTTTGTTTTATTCTGAACGAGTTCATTCTCAGGCCACGCCCACTTGTTTGTCTTCTCGAACAAACGTTGTTAAATTTATGCGAATGGTATGAAACCCAAACGGTATGAAACCCAAACCCACCCCCGTAAGCTCTTCCATTTTGTACACTGTCAGACGTTGTACCACCCCTTTTTTTCGTTATTGATTTGTGCATTAGGAAATTTGCATAAAAGAGATTAGCGCAGTTCGGGGTTGCAAGCCTTGTTTTAGGATAGTTTTACTACTTGAAACGGTTGCTTTTGAGCTGCTAGTCTTGTAAAAATCATACATTTTGCGGCTTCAATTTGAGGTAACACTGCCGAACTGTGTTGTTTTCTTGGTTACTTCCTCACTTTACCAGCGAGAGCTTTTCTCATAATAGTCTCCAATTATTTATATTTAATTATTATTATTTGGTCTGACCATTTGCGTTTTGTTTGAAAGTGTCCGGTGTGATATTTACATTTTGTAGGTTTCCGTATATTGATCATGCATACACCTTTAAACGTATACATCTTTGAATCTGGGTCCCGCCACTCTTTTTCTGTGAGAACTTTTGTTTTTTTTCTGGTCATTTTCTGAGCAAGAATTGCGGTTCTTTTGTTTCCTTGCTGTTACGCGTGTTCTTTCTGTATCGATATCTTTAATTAATGTGTCTAGTTTATTATTATTATTATATTTCGTGGCGCTGTACTTACGGGTCTTTTCTCAAACATGTCTTCTTATTGTTCGATTTTGTAGAGCATCGATTGTACAGTAGTTTTATTGATTTATTGATTACCTTCTCGCCGATTTATTTGATTGTGATCTTTTATGTTTTTTTTTAATCGTTAGTTATTTATCGATTTTTCTCTGTCTTTGTAGTTTGGGGTCCCTTTTTTACAGTAGGCGTACTCTCTCGCTCTCTCGCGCTCTCTTGAACACCGAATGCTCAATCCAAAACTCTCCCCGATTGTACTTAACTCTCGTTACTTTGTAGTTTGTATTCTATTATGATAATAAGAATTTTAAAAATATGGATTTGGTTTATGCATGGTTTATTCACAAAAAAAAATAAACAATAAAAGCGGGGTAGAAGCAAAGCCTAAAGGATAATATCAGTTCTAAGTTCTAAGACAAGTTATGTTGAGCAATCAGTAAGAAATGGCAGTGTTGTTAGACTAACAAAAACTCTATCCTACGGGAACAAAACAATACATATAAAGAAAGAAAGAACTAATATAGTGAAGCGGTATGGCACGTGGATTGTGAAACGTACGTTGGACAGGGCTCCATTCTGTGCCAGTAAGGAACACGAAATGTGAATGCAGTTGTCCAGCATTCGCTCCATAAGCCACGTCTGACCGCTTTAAATGAACCCTGGGTGATGAAAAGAATCAACCAATACCGACTACGATTTGGGGCACCGGTAGCCTGATAAATAAGTAAATAAATAAATAAATTGAGCGTTAATTGCACTCGGAGAAAATATTCAACAACGAAAGCGTTTGTTACAAACAATAATATCCTTAAAGCGGTATGACACTTGGTTCTGGCACGGTGAAGGGCAACTGCATTTCGGTGTATTATATGGTAATTTATCCGATGTTGTACCCTTGCAAACGATCAAAGAATTGAATCGGAATGCAGTTTCCACTCCAGCATACGTTTCACATACAATGTGCCATACCCCTTTAAATGTGACACATAATAAAGGACTTTAAAGCTGTCTGACTTGGATATAAGTATAAATAAATGTTAAACAAATAAATGAACGCTAAATAAATAAGCAACAAGTAGTATTCAACGGTAGGCTCAGGCTACAAAAATAGCGTATTTTACGAAAATACTACCTACATAAATTCCTTATGTACACTCATATAAACGTGCAACTTTGTAACAAAACTGTGTATTAGATGGCTCTCCTAAAGCGAAACAGCGGCCGGTTTTTGAAATGTATCGCAAGTCCCTGCGTTCCTATGTATTTATGCAAAGTGCGGTCGACTTTTTATGCTAATAAAAATATAATGCATGGAAATGTAGATCTTTGATATACATTTCAAGAACCGGCCCTTATTTCGCTCTATACATACTTACAAATTTAAGTTGTACACTCTATTTATTCTAAAACATTCAGGATAAAACTTAAATATTAATGTTGATCTAAGTATGCATGGTCTTTGCGTCCTTGCACAGGCTCACAAAACCTGCACGTGTATGCGCACTGTGAACGCATAAATGACCGTTGCGTTACGCATGCGTCCGGAGTATTGCTCACCCAGAAACCGCACGAGTAGCGCATGTCGCGGCATTGAGGATCAAGGAACGCGGCGGGAGTCTAAAAAATGATTTTATTTTAGAAGATGAGCAGCCTTCAATTAGGGGCTAATTAGACTACGATGAATCGAGTGGTGATGGAATTATCGATAGTTCACGATCTATTGATTTTTTTTTCAAAAGTTGTCAACGGTTGATTGTTGGTACGGCCAGAATTTAATAAAAAAAACTGTCTTCAGGCCCTTCAGGGGCTGCAGTTTTTTAATTGAGTATGATGTATCTCATTCACTTTGAACTGTGTATCTCTTTCAAACCCCTTTCAAAAACATTCAAAGTTACCTCTCCCGGTTCCGGTCGTCCTCTCCTCGTAACAGCGTAGCGTTGTGTTACACGTGGTGGTGGCACAGTTTGAGCCGTTTGAACCTGAAAGGCAAATAGTTCACAAGGGAGTCAGATATCCGCTATGGAATCCATTGTCAAGTATAATTATCCGCACTTGAAAGGCACTTGGAAGAAAGTTCCCATTGCAGGCCTATCATAATGAATCTTCTGCTACTCTAATGGGTCATACGGTGTACTCAGACATTTGTTGTTCAATCATTATTTCGTGGCTTGTTGATCATATCAGGCGATAAGCGCTTCATTCATAGATGATATAATTGTCGAAATTAAATTGAAAAATTAATATTGGCTGGTACATACTCCTTCCGAATCTGAGCGAACAACGTCCGGCGATGGTGCTTGTATAGGACCATTCCTAAAAAAATCTCAATTAGAATAAGACCGAATCAATCCGAGCAATACGCAAATAGTCATTGTCAGTCTTACTTCTTCGTGCGCCTGTGCGTTCACGTTAAAGGGTATGTCAAAAAATGCATCAGCCTTATGTTTTTAAAGGGATATGCACACACATCCATCTGAGTTTTTAAAGGGCTATGTTCCCACCTTGAGACTACCCTGGCGATAGTCTGACTGACTGTGTACACCCTCTTTGGCGACTGTGCGGTTTGGGATGGGACCACGGGACTCACACGCATTTCAACAACTCTAACGGGAACTGCCGTCCGAGTACGTGGGTCGTCCTGAGCCTGAAGAAGGAAATATTTAAAGGGTCAGGTCCATGGAAAACTGTGTTATTTGATCGTCTTCTCTCTCTCCCTCTCTTCTCTTCTGTCTCTCTCTCTCTCGCTCTCTCGCTCTCTGGTGCTTCTCGAAAATCATTGTTGATATGCTTCACCTCAAATATCTCATCCGTCTTTTCATCTTGAGGCTCTGAATCCAGCTTCCTAGCATGTCTGACGATCTCTGCCGTCTGCAATCTCGCTCTCTCCAACTCTGCTCTCTTTAATTCCTGTACTCTCTCCTCTTCGTCGTGTTTCCTGCGTATCTCTTCCAGCTGACGTGCATTTTCCCTGAATATCTTAAGTTAGATCTACAGTGACCGGATGGGGAACATTGGAAAAGAGTTACGCTCTACAATTAACTGTTGTTTCATAAAATCAGTGTCCAGGACCCCGGGAGGCTATAAACTAGGAACACTTAACCGTCGAACTTTTTTTCTCCACATAGCTTGAGTAGATAATTAATTCTGTACTCTTAAACAAACAGTAAAAATGGCTCAAACTGCAAACTACGAAAAATAACGACAAGCCACAACGAGTGGTCGCATGAACGAACGCTGGGAGTGAGCTCTCAGGCTCCCAGTGGGAAGAGAGAGAGAGAAGGGAACCCGCGAATCTGAGACAGATTCTCCCAACACGCAGCGTTCGTGCATACGGCCACTGAAGTAGAAGTTCGTAAATGTTACTTTTAAACCCTCTCACCTTCTCCACTGTTCCTCCTGCGCTCGTCTTTCTGCCACTCTGCGTCTCTCCTCCTCCACCTCTTTCTTGTGCTTCTCTCGTTCTTCTCTTTCTCTTCGCTCTTCCTTGAGAAGCTGTTCTCTCTCCAGTCTTTGCTCTTCGACATGTAGCCTCTCTCGTGTCTCGTTTTCTTTTCTCTTTCGCTCCTCTATCTCTTTCACCCGTCTCCTCGTCTCCTCTACCTCTCTGCGTCTCTCAATTTCGTCTCGTTTTCTCTCCTCTTCAGTGAGCTTTCTGATGCCCTGACGCGCACTGCCGGCCACAAAAGTGGGCGGGGCTTGAGGTACCGTAGGACGACTGAAAGCCGTGCTCGTCTCCGTTAGAGTTGTCTGTAATTTAGGATTTTAAATGTATTTTTCTGTTTCTCTAACGCTCTCACTGTTTCTCCTGAATAAGCTAGCCCTTTCTGCAAGAGAAAATTCCAAAAAGGTTTTCAAACACTTTTTTTTTCCAAAACAAGTCAAAAGGACGCCTACATTAGACTAAAACGCGATTTACGTTTCGAAAAGCCCCCTTGATGATGCAGCACACATGTAAAATTTCTAACATGCTCACCGTGTGCTTGTGATGTTTTCTATGTGATTTATGCCTTCGGGATGACGAAGTTACGGTCGTCGTCGATGTAGATGTAGTCCTCGTTGTTGTCGTCGAAGTCGTTGTACTTGTGCTCGTAGTGGTGGTTGGTGTAGCTGGAGAGGTAAGTTGCGAAAATAGTTAAGTTGCTAGATTTATGCCTGCTTTTACTGATATGGTCAATGTTCTAAATGATACGCCATGGCCATAACGACTTATACACCTTACTTGTGGTAGCCCTAGTTGTGGTGCTTCGTTGTGTTGTAGTAGTGTCTGCCGTAGTACGGGTAGTACTAGTGCTCGAAGGAGACTAAATAAAGTTTTTGTTTACCGGTTAAACGGATAGTCACGTGCTTATGGACGCTAGCTTCTGCACTGACATTCGACCTTTATATGAGGTACATAAATGATCCCAGCATATATGCACGGATCGCTAGGAACTAAGACATCAGTCGAAGTGTTTCTAATCATAAGCACCTACCCAAGGGATAGTCCGCGGCGTAGTGAAGGCCGGTGGCACGGCAGCCGAAGTGAGCATTCTCATTCGGACTAAAATTGTATTAAAAGTGTGTCATATGATTGTCTTTTGTGTTGTAATATCTTTTCATTTGGCGTTTTCTTGCACCTCGTGTTAGTGTTAGTATAATCACATAATTCTAACCATAAACGGATGTGCATATTTTCCAATAGTGTGTGCGCACAGGGATAGACGGATTTTATAGCACATTATATGAATAAATAAGAAAAGTTACAGTTCACAAACTAGGTCCTAGGTTCAGCACGCCAAACAAGACGAACTTAAAATAACGTTAATTGACTTACACTCTTGCTTTTTGCGCAACTGAGGTGAGAGAGGGTCCTTTACAATGCGATTCACTCGAAGTACATCGTCGATAACCTGAACATACGTGATATACATACATAGGAAACGGTGGAACCATTTGGCGACGGTTTCCTGGTTTTTAGTGGGCCAACCCATTTGGCTACCACTTGGTGACTTTGTCGCGACCAAGTATCATCAAAAAACCGCCTCCAACTGGTCATGGTCACCAAATGGTCTGTCTGTGCTACACTTGATTCATCGACAATGCGATTCATTCGAAGTACATAATCGATAACCAAACAATTGTTTGGCCAGCTAGTCTCTGACACATACTGAGGACAGCTTGATATAGCACACCCAGAATTTCGAGCTAATTGTGAGTCGACTGCATTCTATTATATGGAAATTTTGTTCTAGTGTCTGCCCTGTTTGTGTCGTCTTAGCATGACGTTGAGTGCAGTTCCCCCGAACACGCTCACCAACTGTCATACCACTTTAAAGTTTCATAAGATAAATTTACCTCTTTTATTCCTTCAAATGTCTCCACCCCTGTCGGAATCAGCTCCTTTTTATGCAGAATGAAACCGTGCGACACTGAATTTCCAAAAAAATGTTAGACATTTTGAGCTTCTTACCATTTTGAATATGGAGCATGAATGTATATAATATCTACATTTAGTGGTTAGGTCGCATAAGACAGAAACAAACTTATCATACGAGTCTGTGAAAACATTGTATGTACTCTAGAACATCGTGTCTCATTTTATAGTTTAAAAAATAAGTTTAAAAAATAACGGTGTTCCTCAGGACGCAGCTCGATGAGGTACACGTATTTGACGTTCATTTTTGACTTTGCCCAATCGTCCGAACCGCCAGATGCCGGAGCTGCAAAGAAATATAATTTATTGGATTAGATCTTGGTCGTTGATTTACACCGATGAAACTCCGAAAAATACAGAATAAATTAGAATACCAGGCGAGTGGAAACATGAGGGATGAATGGAGTTTTTAGAGTACCTTGCACTTCGTGGGGAACAAAGAAATTTAATGAAAATTGTATGATGTGCAGCATATTTGGAACAGTTGTGTTGCAAAAAGGCACGCAGGGTAACCAAAAAATTGCTGCACTGATTGTGCTGCCGCTAGATATGTTTGGTGTGCAACGTATTTGGAGGATTTGTGCTGCAACAAGTGACCAGAGACTGCAGACTGCAGGCTACAGTTTCCGTATGCACTTTCTTACAGCACAATTGAATGAGTTGCTTTCTAAACCGCCAAAAGTGCGCCACTTTTGAGCCATGGGTATGCCGCAGGCGTTCTTTAACAGCTTTATGTGCCTTGTTTGCGCAGCGGCTGTGACTGCGCAAAGTTTTGAATTGTAGGCTCAAGTGTCTAAGCTGACCTAGCGGCACCTCACCAACAAGACTCTGTAAATTACTTGCATAGTGTGTCGGCTCCAGTGCCCATCCTATAGATTGTTCCGTACATACTTTCTAAGCGAGAGATTGCACGACGCGCAGTTGAACGCTGAAATAAAATTGTTGTACCAGTAGGCTGAAATTTTTCCGCCCTCAAGCTCCCGCCCCCAACATGAGGCGTGGGCGCTGCCGCCCAGTTCCCTTACTTCTCACATAACCTCCTTGAAATTAGGCGAATGGTTGGATTTTCCATATTTCCTAATAATTTCAAGTCATTTATCTTACAGTCTTATACGTTTCTCCTATTTTCCTCTTATAGTTTATTGAATCCAGAGCGAGCCTTTTCTTATGCAAAAAATCAAAACCTACCAGTTCACTGATATCCTCCGGATACGAGTTCTCCATGTGACTATATGGGTAGATCCATAGCTGGGCGTAAGTGTGCAGAGTTATAAATGCGTCCACTTTGCCCCACATCTCGTCAGAGGAGAGGAAACGTTTCACAGCACTGAACATTTTTGTAAAATACACGAATTCGAAAGGTCAGCACAACGAAAAACATGAGGTTTGACTGGACTTTGTCCTTTGAAGTTTACGCTTGGCTGGGCGGTCTCGGCTAAGGAACATGCGTACCAAGTCCCAAGAAGATGGCTACCAATGGTACCATTGGTAACAGGCTTAGCTAAGGATGGTAAGCAAGCTTCGAGGTTGGGTCGAAGATGCACGAGCTGCTGTTATCGTTTTTAATTCTTAAAGCAAAATACCGGCCGATTTTTGAAACGCATCGTGGACAGCTGAATTCTTACGCATTTATGCTAAGTAACTCGAAATTTATGTTCATTTGCATAAGCTACATAAGATTGCTGGTGTACTCGATGTGTTTCAAAAACCGGCAGGGGTTTCGCTTTAAAATACAGGAAGGTCCGGCTGCTACCTGCTCTCGGGTTCGCTGAATACTCTGTTTCCTGAGTAAAGATTGGAGCATGGCTCACGACTTGATCCCGTCTCTAAATATGATTCGTCATGCTAGTCATAGTGTAATTCTATGTACGGCTCTCATAATTGTCGTACTGTAATTCGGTATACTGATGTTAAAATGCACCTTGAATCAGGTTACTGTAATATGACTAATTCGCGCACAGAAACAGTAAGCTTCCCGTCATAGCACTAAATATTGTTTGCGGAAATTAGGAGCATACATTGTTGCTCCAAGTACCGTTCTCGCTCCAAATAATGTAGTATCGTTGTAGTTCGCGTCTGCACGTCAAACAAGACACCACTTAGCACAATAACCAACCATCCCAATGAAAATCGAAGTTTCTGTTCAGATCCACGCCCTGACAACATCTCTCGCCGCCCCAGAGAGAAGGCGTGCACACTTCTGGCGAACGATTCTTGCGCCAGAGACGAATCTAAAACGGCACAACTTCCTTATTATAAAAAAAGGGAAAAGAAAGTACTATCAACTCTTCCGAAGGGATGCGCCGCCTAAGTCCAACCACGACTTCATTTCATAATCATAAAGTATAAGTGAGACCTTGACATAAGCCCAATTGTAAAGCTACAAAAGAGCAAGCTTAGACCTGCGTAAGTCTGAGTGCAAAGTTAAGCTCAAGCCTAGATAAGCCTGGATCTAATTGTGAGCTTATAATCTAACAATAAAGCTTGAATAGACCAACCGCTGGCGATGGACTGCTCCGCGTGTATTCGTAGCCATCAGCATTGAGGCAGGGCACGATATAGAAGTTGAGATTGTTGATATAATGGGTGATCGTGTCGTCTTTCTTGTAGCCGGAGACCAACTATAAACAAAGAGTTGAAAAAAAGAAGAAAAATAAAATAATGGACACACGCACGCACGCACACACGAACACGCCCGCATGTACATCATGACTTACGTATAGCAACACAGAACTAAATTATTATAACTATCTTAATGATATGTTTTATATGTAAACATTTCTTTTTCTTTGCGTGCTTCCTGCAAAAATGTCTCTGCTCTGAGGCTCTGAGTACGCAGTATTTTGTTTCCGGTTTTTTGAACTACTTTTTACGTTTCAATGAGTCTATACGTAACGTTGGAAGAAATCCTAGTTATTGAGTTTGTTCTCCCGGAGACTTATGTATTTACATTTGCAAAGAAGATTGCGCTTTTCACTGAGAATGATCGAGCGTGGCTTGCATGAAGATGTATAGTCAAAGTGCAGAGCTTCCCGGGGACAAGTGTCCCAAGTTGGGAACTCCGCGTAATGTTCATCACAATGTATAATATTTTTCCCTATAAGCCATGATAATATAAATAATTAACTAACACTAAGGCAATTATGAATAGTGCAGTGTGAATACCTGGTTAATTATGAATAGTGCGGTGTGACTGCTCGCCCATTCCCTGGCGTGGATATTCCCGTCTATCCAGATGGCTTTCTTGGAAGTGCTGGAGATCGGGTAACCGATCTAAAGTAATTAAAATAATTCGTATTTAAGATGCAAATTAATTAAGTTAAATGATAGTTTATTAGTGGTACAAATAGCATATTGTCAAAGATGTGCATGGGCAAAAAGGCACAGTATTCCAAAGATTTGGGCAGGGTTCTATTCCAATTAATTCTATATACTTTTTGGACACGTCAATATTCGTCTGAATATGCATAGCCATACCTCCAGTACTTACGATCGTGCTCATGGGCAAATTCACATATCGGAAAGAAAACTTTGATGAGAATACAATCGAGCGTCGCGGGTGGTCCCGACAGGCGATGGCTCCTAAAATATAAACCCTCACTGACCTTTAACCCCTCAATTGGTCGACCGTCGTGGGTGGTCCCAATCCTGATGATCTTCGTGAAACTGGCGTAGTAAAACTCGATGGTTCTCATATATTTCATCATATCAGCATAAGAGGCGTAATCACCGAATGGGTACTTGGCCTTTCGAAGACGACCCACCTTGGACCAGTCGTCGTCGGCTGAAATGTATTGTATATGCAAATGAGCTCGACAAGAAATTTTATAAGAAATGGTGTAGGTCAAAGAGCGGATGCACAGGAAAAAAAATATTTGCTGAATTTTCTTACGCGCAAAGTCAAATAGAGAGATGACAACGTGAAACTCCGCGCAATCGCCGCGCACGAAAAGAGGGTGCGCCAGCGGGGCGCGGCGCACCACCTCTAGGGTGCGTGGCGCACCTGCCGTACCTACCCTAAATGATGCGTCGCAGGTGCGCCAAGTAAGATAGAACACCACTGGCGCACCTGTGACGCACCCACCGTGCGGGTACCCTTATTTTGTGCACGGCGATGGCGCGGAGTTACACCAGTGTACTCCCCGAGCTTTGGAAGAAATGGAATGTGTCATATTGTAAAGTTTCGAAAAACTTCGAGAACCAAGCAAGAGCCCAATCATCCCCATAATACCGTACACCGTAGAACAAGAATCACCATAAAACCACTTGCTCAATCATAAGCACAACGTCATAAATCATTAAACTAATAATCAGAAAACCTTACGTTCACTATCCAATATTGGATCGTCATTTAGTCGTTTCGAATAACTTCCCAATGTGTTTGAGTGCGAGTCTTTCCATTCGTTGCGGAGAATAAGCCTAAACATTTGATTGAATACTAAAAAAAACATCTGCGATCGAAAATCATGGATTATGCATCCATCCTACCTAGGCGACCGCAGTCCAAGCGCCTATGTTTTAGCAGAGGAGGTAATGTTTTAGATGAGAAGAAATTTTTCAGGAAATTCAGGGAAAATTGGTCGCTAAGAACGAGTAGTTTCCCTCTTGCTTACGAAGTAGACTATTCAGCCTCAAACCATCAAGGCAATTCAGTACGACATTCGGAGCAGCTAAAAATTAAAGATGTCAAGAATTACACTTGTTCATACGGAAAAAGAGACTTACTTTTCCACGTCTGGCACGGTGACATTGTATAGAACGTTGTTTTCGGTGAAGTATTTCTCTATTTCCTCTTTCAGTTTACTGTGAATCATTACATCGGCGGCTTCCTTTACACCACGAGGCTCTTTCCAGAAGTCAACCTGAGTCGATCAATTAATCAATAAACGTAGATTCAATGTCGATCAATAAATTTTAAACAATTTTAACGATTTCACCTCATGCTCTGAAATATATTTTTGGGCTCAGAGACCACAGTTCAGACTACCGTATACCTCTCCTCTAAGTTCTGAATTTTTGGGTTAATAACTTGTGCGCATTACAAAATGTGAATGTAGCAGTTAAAATAATTCTTCGTTTTCTCACAGAAAAATTCGGAATCGTTCAGAAAATTCGGAACAAAAACATTGACGTTCAAACCACATACAACAACCGAACAAGATATCATTTCATAGCTAATGCTCCAGAATTTCTGGTTGGTATGTAAGTGAAAACTCAATAAGTAAACTAAGAACTTACATTATAAAGGTGATCATTTTGTTGTAGATGTAATAACGCCTCGAGAGCCGATCGTGAAGCAGGAAGTGTGCGGTACAGAAGGTAGGTGTCGCGGTTTCTAAAGTCACAGGCATTAAAGTATTATAACAGCCGGTCTTTGAAAAATTAAAGTATTATAACAGCCGGTCTTTGAAACGAATTTTGGATCACTACATTCCCCATGTAAATGAGCATAATTAGAATAAAAAGACGAGCCCAATTCGAGCCCACTTAGCGTAAATACATAGGAATGCAGACGTCCCTCGTATGTTTCAAAAAGCGGCAGTAATTGCACCGGACAACGACAAGAGATATATGATTCACAAAAGTTTCTAGCGGAAGCTATAATTTTTCAACAACAAAAAAAAACTACATTAGGTTCAAAAGCAGGGAGGAAATTTGGCTTGAATAAATTTTTTTCTAATAGATGAATGAAACCGGTCAAACAAAAACTTTCTGTGCAAAAACTATAGTGTAGAAAAACACGACAAAGCGTGGGGCTAAGGAAATCAGCAACAAAAATGCATCAAGATATTTAAAAAGGATGGCAAGAAATGTCATTTGTACACTATAAACCATTAAAAAGTGTGTGCGAAGAAAGTATTACGTGGCATAGTATTTGGATCGAAGTAAAAAAAATTATTCAGTTTTTCGAAACTGGCTGGGGTGTCAGACCTTGTCCTTATCTCATTGACACCAATACATATAATTAGACAATTACATAATAATACTTGTAATTACCAACCTGCTCGCGAGACCGATTCCAACAAGAGTTGCAATAAATGAAATAAAGAAAAGATGCCTCATTCCACCCAGTCGTACATCAACAACCGCAGCCAGACGCTGAAAACATTTAATTCTTATTTTGTTTGTATTGATTGTCAAAGTTATATGACACCTGGTTTGCGTAGTGTAAGCTGGAAAATTTCATTCTCATGTATCAAATAGATACATAGCAAGATACAGAAGCCCACAGTAAAAAAAACAACCTTAGGAAAGAGCCAAAGAAAAGAAAAACTACCTCACATTTAATAAATTTATAGTAATAAATTGATTAATTATTCTCCAAATGTTCATCAAATAGTCGCGGAATTAGGATTACATCAAAGGAAAGTTGATGCAGGGATTTGTTTACTGGGAATCTACAAAGCGGTACGGCACGTGGTTTTGAAAAATATTCCGACCAGCTGCATTCTTACATTTGTGTGCACTTCCGGCACATAATGGAACACAGGTTGTGTTGCCCTCAAATCGCGCACCACATCGCTTTGAAAACACTTTCAGTCAGAAATTGATTACCAAGTATTTTGAAAGTGAAAGTGCTAACGGCTGATAAGATGAAGCTTGGATCGATAATGCGGCTAGCTAGAGAGATTTGCGACCGGGTTGAGGTGGTGGCTCATTAAAGCAATCAACAAAAGATAGAAGATTTAGAGACCGGTTTTTGACTATGACGAGCTGTGCTAGGATGCGTTTAGTGTGTGTTTAGTATGAGAAAAGACAACATCGGACAAGATAATATGGGAAGCTGCTGACTTATGTCCTTATGTATATAAAGTGACCATATTTGGCGGAACAAGATTGGTAACAATTAAGAGATTATGGCGTTACGTTGGAAAAGAAGCATATCGTCCAAAAGGCACGGTGATATCTGATATTCTGACCCACAAAAATAACGGTTAAAGTGGTATGACGCGTGATTTCTGTTTCCATATGTGTTTGCGAATTTATGCGCTAGTCTGTGCCGGAAGCTCGGAATGGCACAGAAGTCAATGCATAGAAGGGCGTGAAGCGAGTATATGGTTAAGTAACATGCCGCTTGAAACATGCAAAAATTTCTACGTCTACTGGCTATCTTGCACAATATGATGGAATACCAAGAGCACAAGGTTTAGCATCGTATTGCCAACTATTAGTCAACGTTTTCTGAAGGTTCCGAAAGCCTAAGGCTAACTAGAGGCTCGATAAAATCTAGCGGGAGCTCTGCTCAGACACCGTAAGGGTTTTCTAGAAATACAGAAAGTGCGAAAAGATTTCACTTTCTACATTAATTCTCTTCAGCAGATAAGACAGTGACCTTGAAGAGCTAAGCGTTCCCACGGAGAAAGCTAGAATTTCTACGAGTTGAGCATATCTTTAGCGCGTAGGACAGGAATACTGGCACCGCTACGGCAGCACCGCTATGACATCTCACGCAAGATCGTGGCACGTAGCGCGTTGCTAAGACATATGGCACGCCCCGCGCTCCTAGGCAAGAACTATGGCACGCCTGCGCGCGCTTTGGTAAGAAGTATGACGAGCCGAATGGCGAGCCACATTAATTATGATTACGCATGGTGGAACCGTCGAATTCCATCGAAAATGGCATTGGGATTTGAAAGTGAAAAGATAAAAAGAAGCAGTGTAGAGTAGCCTAATGGCAAGTCCACTTTTTTGAAGCAAGCTAGGGGAACGCAGGAATTTTATAAAGGCAAGTAAATACATAGTTGTAGCTTTTCTTTGCTTCTCAACTAGGGCTCTGGAGTATCAGAGAGAGAGAGAGAGAGAGAGAGAGAGAGAGAGAGAGAGCAGAGAGAGAGCGAGAGGAGAGAGAGAGAGGAAAATGAAATTAATAGGTTGAATCTATCTGGGGTAAATTTTAGTAGTGTCGGCACAAAACGAATACGCGCATTCTTTCGTTGTTATACAAATTAAGTACGTGAAACGTAGTCTTTCAAACTCTAAAATAAACTCCCAAAGAACGTGTACAATGTAGCTCACTGTCAGCAACAAAATATGCAGCTCAGTTAGCATGGTCAGAAAAAAATATGAAGAATAATGAACATCGATTAGTCAAGCATCAACATTTGGAAGGACGTGAAACACCCAAAGCTGTGGTCTGTTATAATGGACTAATAATAAGACTAAATCTGATATAATCAGGCTTAGTCGCGGGTCTAGTCTCAAGCCTGCCGCACCCTATTGCATAACCAGGTTCATCCCTGCTAGCTAGCCTGCAGACATGCTTGCGAAGTTATTTTGGCACGCGAAAAAACGCGCTTATCACCGCGGCGGATCGAAGCCCCGTAGCCCGCAGACATGCCTGCAGGATAGCTAGGTTTTCCGGCGCGCGCCCCGGGCCAAAAACCATGAGAGCACCTAGGTTCTTATGCAATATGAACCTTGATGAAAGGAAAGATGCGGAAAATTAGGGACCGGTTCGGCTTGACTTCTTAACTTAAAAGATTTCTGGTGGCTATGGCGGCGTAGCTTTCACCCTTTCACTATTACGAGAATAGTAAAAAGTTGACGCATTAAGATCCAGAACATTAGACAGGCGTAATGATCCTCAGGAATGTCTCATGAAGGAAATAGCAATGAAAAAGATAAAATCTAATGAAATTCACAACTGTAGAAGTTCCAAAATACTCATACGTATCCTGCATTTGAAAAATGTATATTTCATACGTTCCGGAATTGAACGTGTCACCACTCGTACCCTCTGCACTCGTACCCTCTGCACTCGTACCCTCTGCACTCGTACCCTCTGCACTGGCATAGAGCGGTCGTGTCCGCCAATATGATCTACCCTAATCAAACTTCCACGCCAATCTCTCGCCCCGATATTCCTATCCGCCAAAATATCTCCGAATTATTTTCTGATCTAAAGGCCTTTATTCGAGAAGAACTGAACGAATGTTTCCGCCGCAATGAACTAAAACACCAATTCGTCATTCTCAACGCACAGGAGGAAAATCGGGTGAGTATTGACTTTGAAACCGTTTCTAAAATCATGTCATTGTGCAATTACTCACCCGACTCCTTTTATATTGTTGGCCGTATGGGCAAACTCAACAACCGTCCTAGACCTATTTTATGTGCTATGAAGCCTGGTTTCCGTCCGCCTTTCTTTAAGGAGCTTGCTGCAAGGATCAAGGATTCTCCCGAGCTGTCCCATCTGAATGTTCGCCGAGCAGAAACACCCCAACAGCGTCACGAAGGCTTTATTCGCCGGCAAGAAGCTCGCTTACGTGCAGAAACCGAAGAACCCGCAACTTCTCAACAACAACCTTTGACCCCGCAGACAATTGAACAACCCCGTATTGTCAATAATTGCCAAATATCCCCGATTTCCCCACAATTGCCACAGGCTAATGAGGCTCTCGTTGAACGTAAACAATTGCCTGTATCGAATGTTGTAGTTGTAAGCGATCCAAATGTCGATCATGTGGCTATGGAAAATTCTGTTAATCGCATGTTGGCAATGGTAGCAAAGATGGAAAAAGAACGCTTTGGCTATTGAATTATAATACTTAATATTACTATTTTCTTTTGTATCTATTACTATCGGTCCCTTGTTAGTATATTGGTGTCTTTATTGCATCGAAATCTTAGGGTACCTTTTGGTTTGTTATGCTCTGCTGCATTCCAATAAAGATATTATTATAAAAATCGAAACAGTGCTACGCGTGGGTGTAACGAAATGATAACGAAGTCTTTAAAGCGAAATGCCGGCCGGTTTTTGAAACGCATAAAGTACATCAGCGTTCTTATGCAGTGTATGTAAAGGAACATAAATTAGAATAAAAAATAGAGCTAAATTTGAGCAAATTAGCATAAATACGTCAGAATTCAGTTGTCCGCGATGCGTTTCAGAACCGACGGGTATTTCGCTTTAAAGGGATAGGTTCACCTCGAATTGCACCTTTTTTTATAATTTATGTTGATAGTATGACCTATGACGGTCAAAATGCGAAAATTGCAGTAAATTTCCTTTGCTCCCCGTAGTAGGAGAGCTTGCTGAAAAAAAGCTAAACTACCTCGAATCTATAAAACAATTGGAGTACCGCAGCCATGGTATGTGGGAAATAGCGCAGGAGGACTGGAGGTGCAGATATTGTTGTGATAGACAGAGGATGATAAAAGGGCCCTGTATTTTCTAGCGTCTCCAGCCCGGCTGCGCTATTTCCCACTTACCATGGCTGCGGTACTCCAATTGTTTTATAGATTCGAGGTAGTTTAGCTTTTTTTGAGCAAGCTCTCCTAATACGGGGAGCAAAGGAAGTTTACTGCAATTTTCGCATTTTGACCGTCATAGGTCATACTATCAACAGAAATTATAAAAAAGGTGCAATTCGAGGTGAACCTATCCCTTTAAAGGCGTTTTCAAAGCTTAGCCTTTATAGGTGAAACAAGCTTTCCCAAAACTTATGCAGGCCATTGTACCGGGCTGGAATGTGACAGGTGATAGCTTCTATTGAAAAAGGGCAGAATTGAAGTTTGTGGGAAAATTTAAATCACAATGAAGAGTTGGAAAATAAGAAATAAACAGTCCTGAATTACTAGCCGACATTTCCCTTGCTAGTATGCATTCCTTGTGAAACACAATGTAAAAGTTTACACTAACGTTGATCGACTTTTTTCATGTTGCATGCTCATTAGCTATTATGGTAGTCCTAGGTTTTTTATGCAGTTCATTTCCTTTATACTTGTCGACACCTGAGGGAGCCCATATTCACCACTCAATTCCCCACGGTTAATTCCCCCTCTTTTCCTCTGCGTGTATCACAATAGAAAGCTATTTCCTGTCCCCAGGGAATATGTCCCCGAGAAAATCGGAGTGGTGAATATGGCTTCTGAGCCTGAGGATGATATAGTCGGTCGGGTGTTTAGCGATGCAGCCTGCGAGTCAGATGACGCAGGCTCGATCCTAGTTCGAAACAAAACGTAAAACAGTAATTTGCAAGTGTTAATGAGAAAGACCGTTGCTGAAGTTGAGCTACCACAGTCCTAGTCCTAGCATCAGGTTTCTGACCCTGCTGGTGTGATGCTAAACAGCCACCGCAATGTTGCTAATTCCTTGCTAAAACTTCTCTCTCTCCACCACTTTCTCCCTGTTATAAGTCGTAAATTGTCCACCTAGACTATTAGATATGATCTTTCGCGCCGCGCCAGCAGCAAAACGTATGGCGGTAAAAAAATGTCGCCCCCAGAGAGCGCTAGCTAAGAGCGCCAGCCCGCGGGCGGTCAATCAGGTTTAAACAACAGCAAGGGGGGCCATTTCTCGTTTCGCCACCGGGGCGACTAGCGGACGCCCTTTAAGACTTGGAAGCTGTGGGGCAGTTAAGCTAATATGACAATTATTTTAAACTGTAACGATGATGGATATGTGAATTGGTGTTAGGATTTAGCTTGATATTTAGATATTAGCAATTAGCTGCATATTTAGGTGTGAGTGTAGATTGGCTAACAATAAGAGTAGGCTTAGGCTTGTTATGAAGCAAGGACAAGCATTAAATGATGTGAAAGCATTCGAATTTCAGACTCTAGGAGAAGAAGGTCAGTTCTGATTAAAGCGAAATGCCGGCAGCTTTTTGAAACGCATCGTGGTCAACCGAATTCTTACGTATTTATGCTAATTTAACGGTTATCTATGTTCATTTGCATAAGCCGCATAAGAATGCTGGTTTACCCGATGTGTTTCAAAAACCGGCCGGTATTTCGCTTTAAATAAAGATGAAAGTGAAATAAAAGTTTTTAGGTGTATGTTATTTTCAAGCGGTATAAAAGCCGGTACGCATATGTTCTGCAACTGCATTCCTATGTATGAGTGCTAGTTGCGGTTCATTCATATTCATTAGCATGAATAATATACGCTTCAAAAACCGGTTGTTATCCCGCTTTAAAAGAAACAAATCCGTGGTTTTTTCACGATGAGTTTAGCTACAATTATCAGCAGGTTTCATATTATCTTATTATATAAAGGAGAAGAGTTTGTCACGGGTTTGTTTTTATGTGCACAACGAAATCCCTTCATAAAGAAAATTCTTCGATCGAAAGAGCATACAAAATCTTTGCCGCTGGCGGGATTCGAACCCACAGCAGCCCCCCATCTCTCGATTCACAGTCCAACGCTCTACCTGTTGAGCTATGTTAGCTTACATTAGGATGATCTTATAGGAGATAGAAGAGCAATTGCAATAGCAAATTTGCAAATTTGCATGAAGTCCAGAACCATATTATACGTTTCCACATAAACGTAAATGAACATCTTTTTTACGTTTGAAGAAATTCCTTTTTTTTAATAGGGTAACAATCGGCCGAAGGCCGATGCCTCCAGTCGGAGAAGAGCCCGTAGGGCTCTTCGAACGGCTGGTTCAAAATAATAAAACAAGGAGTCCTCTCCTTTAGCCTTAAAAAAAAAACACAAAAATAAAACCAACCTTGTAAGGAAATAGAGCAGGATTTTGAATTTCTTGTGAATTCTAATTTTTTCTTAAATTTCTTCTCCAGACGGGCACTAAAAGACGTGCTTTTTCGGAAATAATCAATTAAGTACAAAAATAACTGGACAAGTATAAATCAGAAGGAAATCACCGGCCCTATCAAGCACCAGTTACATGACAAGTAAAGAATCAGGACAGAAGCTGAATAATATAAAAATTTGGTTGAAAGAGAGAGAGAGAGAGAGAGAGAGAGAGAGAGAGAGAGAGAGAGAGAGAGAGAGAGAGAGAGAGAGAGGGAGAGGGAGGGAGAGAGAAAGAGAAGGAGGGAGAGAGAGAGTTGGAGAGAAAAAAGATAGGAACAGAGAGAAACTCGATTATGATCGCGATAATGGTCAACACGTTTCAAGGTTTGTGTTTCAATGTTACGGTTTACGGACTAACACTTGACATTTGACATTTCTGAAAAATGCTAATTGCCATTTACCAATTGCCTAATTAGCATAGAAAAACAATCGAGAAGTGGTGCTCATAAATTATAGACAGGTCTGATGATAAGCCTTCCCACAGATCAATGCTAGCTTGTTCCTGAATCAGTCTTGCTAAGGGACGAGCAAGTCTGCTATTCTCCATTACAAACAGAGGAAATAAATCACAAAATTGAGAAAGATTTATCCAATATTTGATGAGCTTATCACCTAGCAAATCCCCATATCGTCAGTTTTTTTGACGAAGAAAAAGTGATTTTCTAAAACCAACAGACGAGAATCGAACAAGGTTTCCTGTGTGGATGTGGGGTGTGGTTGGGTGAAATCCGGTTTTTAATTTCAAAATCAGAGTCTTGAGGTTGTTTGGCGAGGGCTAATTGAGAAAGTTACTGTATTTTTACATGAACATTTTTAATTCAATCGGCCGGTTAGCCCACACATGGGCCAGCCCACTTGGTGACACCACTTTGTGGCCTTGTCATGGCCAAGTTTTCACGAAAACTGGTCACGCTGATCACACGGTCATGGGCAGAGTTGAAACCATTTGGTGACCGGCTATTGACGGGTTTTCAGTGGGCTGGGCAATGCTTCCATTTACCTGTACATGGAATACTTCAATTGTTCAATAATGCGTTTAAAGTGAAATACCGGCCGGTTTTTGAAACGCATCGTGGACAACTGAATTGAATTCTTACGTATTTACTTACTGAAACGTCTATTTCGCGTTTCTTTTGGCGCCATACTGCAAACCGAACACGGGCGGGCTGGCCAAAATTGCTGCAGTTTTCCTGAGTGCATTGGTACACAGAAAATGAAATAATATCCCAAGTCACGGAAAACCCGTCTATAGCCGCTCAGCTAACGGTTTCCATCTTAGTTATGACAAGTTCGCCAAGTAGTCCCAAATGACTCTGTCCACGAAAAAAATCGGGTACCGTTGCCAAGGGTGTTCTTCCGTTTCCTTTGAGGTATACGAGCATCTGCCATTACACGACAACACGCATGCAAACATTCTGCGAACTGGGATCTTCGACTAAGAAATCGAAAGTTTAGGTGAAGGATAACGATGTGTAAAACAAACTACCTAATGGACCTCTTTCTATATCCCTTCAGCCTTCGCTCGCTTTTCTCTCTCTCTCTCTCTATATCTATATCTCTCTCCGCTCTATCTCTATCTCTATCTCTATCCCTCTCACTCTCTCTTTCTCTCTCTTTGTCGAACTTTCCCCCCGCTTATTAGAAAAGCCTAAAGATTGTTGCGCGGAAAAATGACGGGTTGTGGATTTTACCTGGTGATATATGTATTAACAGATAAAGCCAAGTATAGACGTCGATAATTAATGAGAGGTTAGAGAAGCATACAATCACGGAGAGAGTGTACAAATTAAGAGAGACCAGGTACAGATAGCGTGCCCTAAATCAAGATTTTCTCTTTTCTCAAAGAAATTCTTCCTTTACGTACATGTGTAATTAAATCCGTTTTAAAGATAATCACGAAATTTGGGAAGGTGCCAGATGTACTTTGGAGCCTGGAGTGAGCAACTTCTCTTATGGGAAATGCAAACAGTGTTCAAGGTAATATGGCAATTATATGTTGATGTTGTTTGACAATATGACAATATTGCAATTTAGGACGGGACAACATGACAATAAGACAGCACAATTTACAATACAATGACAAGTAACAATATGTTGGATGACAGTATGAAGTATGACAATACGACGCTTGACAATTATGGCTAATTTGGATAAGAAGACAATGTGACGATAATGTAACAATATATGACAATGTGCCGATGTGACAATATTATATGCCGTTTGAAGAGTAACAATATGAGATGACAGTATGACAATATCACGCTATGATAATATGGTGACAACACAATATGACAGTGCGAACTGTGATAAGGCAATGTGACAATGTGACCATACGATATGGCAGTTTGACATGCGACAATGTGATATGACAGTATGACAATGTGACAATATGACAATATTATATTATATGACATATGACAATGTACCAATATGCTATGACAGTTTAAGACAATCTTCTCGAACTAATTGAAGCCAATGTATCTTTATATTTACTCCCGGCCGCACGCCCTATGCGCAACATCATTTTTGTATTGCATAAAACGCTAGTATCAGAAAAAAACACGCCTTTCATAAAAAAAACCAAACTCATTGTACTGAAATGATGACCAGATTTTTATCTACACCAAGCCTGCGAATGCCTTGAACACAACATTTTGCATTGGCTTTTTTCAAATGCTTTCCCAATTCCAAAAAAAAAAAAAAAAAATTTGTCGCATTGTCACATTGTCATATCATATTGTCTGGTTGTCACATTGGCACATCACAATGTTGCACTGTCACATTCTCATATTGTCATGTTGTCGTGTAGTATAATTTTAAATAATATTGCTTTCAACTATAATAACTCCCCAAATGGCTGATTTGAGATTTGACAGTTGCTAAGAAAATGCATAACATTCTGTTACAGTGATGTTATCGTTCCTAATCGACGAGTGAGTGCTACAAAATGCGAGTCAAAACTTCTACCAAAGTCGACTATTCGGCACTTTGTATTCTAATTGTTATTGCAATTCTATTGATTCTCCTTATCCATTCTACAGTACCCTATATATGGCCAGAATATGGGGAGGTACGTGACTTTTTATATATTTTCCTACCGACTGGTTCGGCAGATTTTTTATTATTTCTAGGTAATAATTATACGAACAAGACCAAAATGGTGAGAGTGTGTGTGTAAAAAATGTTGACTCTCAATAGTTTATTCAACATACATACTGCCTTTTATACCATTTTTACATTATTAGTTATCGAGTCATTATACAGTAGATTAGCATAAGTAGGTACGTAATATTCTGTGAATTATTGGGGGAAGTAATATGTGGAATATCAATTGAGCATTACGTAAGTAGTAAGTTTCCATTTTTTGCATAAATGCACAGTTTAATGCGAAATAGCGGCCAGTTTCTGAAACGTATCATGGACAGCTGTTTTCGACCGGTATTTAGCCGTATAGACGCATCGAGTTGTTTTTTATGTATCGTATAGACGCATAGAGTTGTTTTTTTTTGTCGTCAACCAGAAAAAAAATTATTTCAGGAGGATATATCTGAATACTTTTCGAAGGTGCGTCAATGTCAGCGTGAGGCGGTGCAAAACCTGTATCAAACACCAATTGACCGAGTGTTCAATAAGGTATTATAAATGTGCCAACTTTAAAGCGATCTAACGGCCGGTTTTTGAAGTGTATACTGGGCAATTACATTCCCATATGTTGTATGCAAATGAACATAATTAGACTAAAAAATCGCGCAGTGTCGCGCAGTTATATACTGCATGGGGACACATCATCAAGAACAAGTTTTAAAGACCAAATGTTAAACCAATTTAATTTTACGTACGCCTGCGCACAGAAAGTTCCTGATTTTTCAACAGTAGAACATGAACATTACTATGGTCGATGTAACAAATGTATCTGACGTAAATGCTATCGAGGAAAACTTCTCCGACGTAGTTTACGGTCATGTGAATATTGAACTATCGATACTAAATATGTTTAGCTCTTTGCGACGTTACCGGCGCTAACGCGGCGCTGTGCCAGCAGGTTTCCCTTTCGAGTGAGAAGATTGGAATCCGCGGACCATATAGTATATCATGTTGAGAACCTCAAGGATAAATTCAAAACTGTATGTTTTTTTTGTTAGGAATTAAGAAGTACGATTTCATTATTGAATGCAAAAACGGCACCAGGTGATGAAAACTTGGGAAAGTTGAAACTTGGATCAGGGTTGGACACCCATACCGTAATCACCGACCTAGTTCGGTAGGTAAACATACAGGATAAATACGAAGTGAATGACATCCTTTGAAAAAGTTATTATTCTAGAGAAAGTGCCAAGTAATTTCCGTCAACGGTAACTTCAGTGGAATTGGTGACCTAGCTGCCCAACAACGATGTTCTGTGTTCGTCGGAAGTCGTGAGCGATTAGGTAATTTGTTTTCCTCTCTCTCTCTCTCTCACTCGTTCTCTCTTTCTCTCTTTCTCTATTGCTCCCTCTCTCTTCATTGAACATAAGGCAACATTGCTTTGTTGAAAAAATCTTGAACAATTCTTTATCTGTGGTGCGTGCTTATGATAAGTATCGATTTTATGGTAAAGCATTTTTCATTCCAGCGAAAAATTCAAACATAACTGTCTTCAATATTACCGTCACTGCAGAAGAAAACGTAAATGGTTCGTTTATTTACAAGGTGGTTGGATCAAGATTTGTATAGGTCGATAGGTAAAGGGTTGACGGCGGTTAGCATGTTTTTTATATTTGCACCCACCTTTTTCACACATTCATCTGGTTTTCTAAATAGGATTCATAATTGAAAAGTAATCAAAAGTAACATGCTAATTAAGACGGAAGGACTATCGATCGCGTGGATCTACCGTCTTTCATAACCATACACGCTGGCACTACTACCGTGGATCAACTACTTGTCAACACAAATGAACAGGGATATCTATTTGCTAGATATTTATATCAGGTACATAAGACCTTCGAATGCCGGAGTGGCAAGTGTCGCCGATTCCCAGGACAGAAGTCAGGGTTCAGATCTAGCCCGACACCCTCTGTTGGGATTCCGACTAATTCCGCGAGTGCCCAGGGATGTTGCTGCGTCTGTGACATATTTTGATGGAGAGCGGCACGCGCACAGATACGCCACAGATACAGTAGGCCAAATGGAATTTATCCTTCCGCACAGCTCTGGCGCATTGTTCGCTCACATAAGATGTGCCCACTTTTGGACATAATCCTGACCCCATTTAGCGTCCCGCCACCTTGTATCTTCCCATTTCACAACAGTTCTTCATTGAACGGCATGAACAACATATCAAGAGAAACCACCTCGAAAATTTATTCCCCAGAAAAATTCACCAACCGGAGACGCTTATTACTTTTGATGAGTATGGGATTACGGTATGTCAGGTGAGTTATAGTTGTAATATAAAGATGCGTACTCGTCACAATATTTTACCCCACTATTTAACTTCGTTTAGGCACATCAATGTTTGCCAGACTAGCGCCTAATTCTTGATAACAACAAATTGGCTTTATATCAACATGAAGTATCATTAGTATCAATGTATCGTTATTGATGTACTTATTTTACTACTGCCCGATTAATATAATAATGAATTAATTATGCATGCCATAGTGCGATGGGACCAGACTATGTACATTTTCCCCGCTGTTTATTCCAGTAAAACCCTGTGACTTTCTTCCATTTCAGATGAATGTGCGCTATCGCCGACCAACCAATAAGCGTTATTATTCTCATTTCAACGAAATGATCACCAACATAGTGTTCCAGCAACGGTACGCGTAGTTTTCACTTACCACGTGGCATATCGCTTAGCACATCGAGTTTATCAGGAATTTGCGGCCACCACCTATCTTCTAAGTTTTCACTTCTTACTCTTTTCACTTTACTTCTTACTTCAGGTACATTCTCTTGAAAGCCGAGGTTTCGGATAACCTGGTTTATATCTGGCTCTATTTTATCAACACAAGGTCGTCCTACTGCAGAAATACCCTGTTTGACTATTCAAGAAAATTTGATAACTTTCCGGAACTTGCTGGATAAAATAAAGAATAGAGCTCACAAAACAGAGAATCCTTCTATGTTTAGTATACGTATTTCATTGCCTAATTGTGTCTAATTGTGCGACCGATCTCGCATAATACACAAAAAGTTCATGATGCTTGTTTTTTCGTGATCCTATCTCTTTTCCGTTATTCATGAATAATTAAGATTTTTTAATAAAGAAACTGAAATTAAATGTTTATTTACTTTCCGATTGTCAGTACAATGCATGTCATTTTGTGTAATCAATGCAGGACCGAATCAATCTTAGTGCGCAGCGCGTTACATAAGCTCGGGCTGAAACGTATTTCGCTGAAGCGCATGCTGAATGTTTCTCTTGCCGCGCTCCAACACGTGCGGCTATCAATTAGAATACGAAAATTAGAATAAACCATGAAATAAAATTAGAATGCAACGAAATTAGAATGAGGTGGAAACTAGTGATTATCCTAGCCATAGTCTATAGTCTTATAACGTCAGGCTCTACTGACCACCTACAGAAGTAGTCGTCATATCATACTTAAAAACTTCTATATGCTTTAGTTTTCAGTTCTTTGGATTTTTACGAATAGTTTCCCGTAAAACGTGGTACCCTTTGTCTTTTTGTTAACAAAGTACAAAAACTACACTATAACGCATAAGTTGTGCGGTTTTTGAAACGGAATACAATTGCTCTTGGACAATGGTTTAATTGCCTTTCAGTGATCATTTTTGTTTAATAATTACAGATCTAATTGCCTAGTTATTTTATTCCATATCAGTTTGATTCTATGTCATCATAGCACGTCGCTTCCATATATGTCCAATCGTTACTGCTACTCTTTATCCTCTTTCGAAAGTATTTATCTCGCTCTCAAATTTTCCGCAATTTCTTATATGTTATGCTGATGTTTGTATTTTGCCCAATGTAAGTTTGCTTCTGCTACTCATTAATTATTGTATCAGTACATTACAAATGTTGTGTATTTTTCAGGTAAACATACAAGTTTGCACCAGTTGATGCTCAGTCTTCATGCGAGTGTTACATAGAGCTACAATTGCTGCCTGGTACCGCCAAAATCGTTCTTGAAAGGTATTTCTCTCCTCTTTTAATACTTCAGTGTATCTCTTCTAGATAATGTTATTAGCGCTCGAGATATTCAGTTTGAATCTCTATAAGATTTTGTTAATGCAAGTAGAGAGCTAAACCAAACTGCTTCCAAAGTTTCTTATATTGTAAGTTTTTTTTTCGTTTTCACGGACAACTATGTCAAGGTACAGACTTTGTATCCAGCGACTCTGCACGTCTGATAACGTATAATCGTCGGCCTTGACGACGAGGGGGCCAAATAAGCTGCAGGTGGACGACGACAACGACGGCGACATCATGGACCACGACATGGACAACATCAAGGACAACTTCGACATCCTGGAAATAAGGTGGGGTGTCTACTTTTTTCTTGTACCAGTCAAGTAGACTCTTCACTCCATCTCCCTCTCTTTATCCTTTCTCTTTCTCTCTTCTTTCTTCTCTCTTCCCATGCTCGCTCTCTTCAGTCTCCTTTCTATATTCTCTCTCAGCAATACTATCTTTTTCTATCTCTCCATCTCTCTCTCTTCTCTCGCCTTCTTTCTTTTCTATCTTTCTCTCTTCTTCTCTTTCTCTCCCTTCTTCAGCTCTCGTTCTTCCTCTTTTCTCCGTTTCTGTTGCTTTTCATTTAGTTCTTCTCTTCTTGTGACTTCTAGATCTCTCTCTATCTTTCCTTCTTTTTTTTTTTTTTTTTTTTCTCCTCTTTATCTATCTCTATCTCGTGGTTGCCTCCGAAGTTTCATATATTATTGCTTAAAGTTAACGAAATACATCTTCATTGTTGAACCGTAACGTTGAACCTTGCACCCCTGCAACCCCGTTTTACACCGAGCTTCCCAATATATTGTTGTTTTATCATTATGTGCCATATTACCATATACTGTAACGTCTCTCCTGCGCTCTAGCTGACTTACCATAATGTACCATAGCCATTGCGTCCTTAGCGTGCTTCCTTAGCGTACTTTTCCATTTTTCTTAAGGGCCCCGTTCTTCACAAATCAACTAGTATACCTGTGATCGAATGCCCTAAATAGTTCACGTATTGAAATGGGTACCACAATGGTCGGGCCGGCTTCTCCGAGATAGCAATTGTGCCCATTTTATAATGTGCCCCCGCGTGGGAGCGCGCTAGAGCGGTCTCCGAATTGACCGGGTGACTCCGAGTGAGCGATTTAGAGCCCGCTAGAGCGCACGTTCTATCTGGGGCATTAGGTTGCACTTATGCTTTTTGATTTGTGAAGGACTGAGCACTTAGGAAAAATGGGGAAAGAACTTTTAGCTGGCTGGCTTTTTTACAGAATTACTAACTCGCATTTTCTTCTAGGCATAGTTCGACTAGCTAACATAGATATTGTTGGAATTTTGGAAATATTCTTATTTTTTTTCTATTTCTCGCCTCTCTTCTCTCTATCTCCTCTCCTATCTCTCTCTATGTTCCGCTCTTCCTCCTCCTCTCTCGCTCTCTATCTCTCTTTCTCCTTCTCTCCATTCTCTCGTCTCTTCCCTCGACGCCACTATAAACCGTTTGTATTCTTTATGTAAATACGATTTATGTGTCTCATTTTGAGTACGAAAACCATGGTAGTACATGTACATAGTACAATGGATAGTTTTTTTTAAAGAATCCTAAGAAAAATCACTTACAGTAATTTTCCAGAGTGCATATATACATATACATATATATGGAATTGTTATCTTATGCGCAATTTCCTCTTTTTTTTCGTCCTTTCTATTTAGGTACTCACTTTTGTGAACGAGTTCTGGCGGTGCGGCTTGACAAAATCGCTGGAGCAGTGGCTTGGCAGTAGTGGTACGCGTGTTCAAACCCCGTTGCCGTTGCTGACAAACGTGTCTTTCCTTTGGACATAAGTTTGAAGAAACGTGTGGAGAAGTCCCAAAGTGGTCACCCGTCACTTCTGTCGATGGAACGAAAGTACGAAGAAGGCAGGATGACGTGCAAGTTTGTACTTTTGAGAACTTTGAGATCGGCGCATGTGCATGCAGAAGTTAAATTAGAGTACGGTAGTTGTTAGCATCCTCTGCACCGCATACCATTCGTGCACTGTTTTTCTCATAAGGTTACTATTCCACTATCTATCAAAATTGGTTTCACTATTTATTTTTGTTTATTCCAGAGAAATGTCTCGGCTCTGCTTGTGAGTCTCCGTGGCTGTGGTGCTCCCTTGCACCCTTTGGCTATCTGAGGCACCGTGTACCCTTCGGCCTACCCCGGCCGGACTATCGCCGCACCCAATGTTGATACAGTACTTCTCCCGGTTCCTTTTCTCCCATATATGGAAGACTCTCCTTTATGGGGATCGTTTGGAAACTCTCTGGATCCAACCTAAATCTGGTAGCTACATTTCCCTTTGTTCTTTTTTCTACTACTTCTTTCGTGCTCGTAAACGTCCTGGCTCCTTAGTGGCTTCCTTTTCTTTTTACTTTTGGGTGGTACATGGTACTTTCAATAAATCACTAGAGTTTATGATATACCAGATGGCTGCGCCGACTGAAGGCGTCTTTCCATACTTATGAAACGTCTGAAACGTAGATGAAACTCTTTTGAAAAAGCCAACCACAAAGTTGTTCTTTTGCATAATGAACTTCGTTTGCCTCTCCACCCTTTTTATAGTTACTCTTTTATATATTAAGATTGTTTACAAATTACTGTTTTAGGAGTGGCGGTATCTTGCGGAACGAAAACGTCGCCCTCTGGACTGGCCGTTCTGGTTGTCTACGGATCACACTGTGACACCTCTTGAGGACTGTACCGCCCGTGGTGCCCATGCGATCCGTTACTCGCTTGCTTGAGTTCCCTCGCTACCCTAACATGCCGGTGGAAACTTTT
Source organism: Pelodera strongyloides (assembly GCA_036852015.1). NCBI lineage: Eukaryota > Metazoa > Nematoda > Chromadorea > Rhabditida > Rhabditidae > Pelodera > Pelodera strongyloides. The sequence goes on along the minus strand of JAANDG010000714.1, from coordinate 21,919 downwards.
TTTCGGAAAGGACATGGTCATCTCCGAAAGTGTCCTTCTTTCGTATTTGCGGATTCATGCTTGTTGTTGTGGTCATGAAGAGATGCTCATTCCCCCTTCAAAAAAAAAAATAAAGATTTAAAAAGAAGGGGGAGGGGCAAGAGTATGCAGGATTGCTTATTGGAGGCGTGCAGAAGTTGTCTGGGCGTTCAAAGGTTCAATTAATTCGCCGCACTTTGTTGTCGTACTTCATTATGCATAATTTGTTTTCATTGCATGTTGAGAGGCTTTGCGCCGAAGGACTGTCATGTAATAAGTGTTTGTCGTGTGTGTATGATCCAATTCTTTGTTGAGTATTATTCTTTGACCATCATTCGAGTACAGTATCTTCCTGGGTACACAAGTTTAACCCTGGGCTTGGAACATAGATCCAACCCGAGGTACTGCGGCTGAACCTAATGTGCGTTGAGGAAACGGTTGCATCAGTTGATTTTCCTTACTTTGCTGTCGTGCTTCACTCATCAGTGTTCAAGCTTATTGGGAGACTTTTTCCGAATGACTGAGAAAGCATTTTGTCTGGGTGTCTATTTGATTAGTTGGTTTTTTCCGAATACGGTATCTTCATACATATGTAATCTAAAAACAATCTTAAGGTACTGTGGCTGAAACTTTGCTGTAGCTGCAGCTGTGTATGAGAAAGTGTGATTCTACCCTAGCCCTCGCCACCGTATGCGAGCTCAAATACTGGCTAGAAGCTGAATTCAGTGTAATATTTTGCGCAATTTTGCTCCGTTTGTAGTTCTGAACCAATATAACATTCTGGGTTGCGACGCTCTGAGTGCAAAATGTTTAAAATGATATGGCACGCGTTTTTTGAAAATTATGCAGAATTGTACTCCAATGAATGGGTTCCAAATCTTTTTCAATTCTGTGCGCTTCTTGCACAGAGGGACACATGCGAAAATTGATTCACAATCGGTTTCGCGAAACGGGAATCAGTGCGCTCGCGAGAATGTTTATTTAAAGCGAAATGTTACCCGATTTCGCTTTTTTTTTGTTCAAAAATAGTTACCAGCATAGAGCAGGGGCAGTTACCCGCCATAGCACCGTGGCAGTGTTGCGGTTTTTTGGCGCGGGTGATTTCGGTGATCACTGGTTCAATTCTTTGTACCGACGAGCTATTTGCAGGGACTTGTTTACTTTCCGACTTTGTTACATTGTTGCCGTCGAAATGCGTGGAATGTTGTGTAGAGGAAGGAATAGGAATTGATTGGGGGAGTCTGAAATATTTAAATAAAATAATCAATACCAACACAACGTAAAATATAGAAGTAAATACACCTCCGCTACCCGCTTGATCGAAACCGCAAAAACTTTCGCCCTTGCCAGAATTACACTACAGAACTGTTCCAAAAACTTATACGTACAATTCCAACAGCGCTATAAACTCTACTTGCGTATTCAGACGAAAAAAAAAAGAGTGTACTAAAAGTTTTTTTTTAAGAACTACGATGTTTACCAACCTCTCACGACCCCTTCTTGGTCGGCCTCTTCAGGTGAACATGGCTACTGTCAGCCGGCGTGTCGATTTCAACCGTTTGCGCATCGGAATGGAGTAGTATTTACTGAAAGCTAATCGTGGCGGAACGACATACAGCATTGTAGAGAAAACATACTTCGCAAGTTGTAGGCGTAGGCTATACTTCATAGGAGAGTTAGCCTACGCTTGGTACAAATCGTAATTGTGTAGTGTAAGGGATTTTGTTGTTTGCACAATTAGTTGATCTTAACTACTATACTTTTAAGTTCTTATATCAGCTTTCTTTGGAATCTTTTCAAATCTATGGTATTGAATTATCACAAACTGTGAATATTGCCTGTGGGAATAAAGCCCCGCGGTGGTGATCGCACCTTCACGCTGACCCTCCCACATATGTAAATCGATATAGGGGAGGTCAACGCCCTCTCTCCCAGTTACATTCCCATTCAAGACAAGTTTAGTAAGAGTTACCTCAATAAACTTTAGTAATCATTTAATACAATAATGTAAAAAATATCAATCTCTCTGCGTTGTTAGTTTCCAGTTTTCCTACACTGTTTTTAATTTTGTGAATTACAATGAACAGTCTCGGGCATTTTTTCATGACAAGTTAGATTTTTATTTCTTATTTCTTTGATATTGTCCTTTCAAATTCAAATATATGGCTGGTCACCCACCTGGGAATATTGCCCCAGGGGTGATTTCGCATCTGGACCCTGTCCCGCCCACTATAGCATTCAAGTGTACTAAAAGTTAAAATAATACAATATTGTGATCATCTAATACAATAATGTAACAACTTGAATACCTCTACATTCTTATTTTTGCGTTTTCCTATTTCCTACAGGCAGTATTGTTTTTAATTCAGTTGTTAATTTGTTAGTTACCATGGACATATTATTGGTGTGGTATTCTTTCCAGACAAGAAAATGTCCCTACGTATTGAATAAACTCCACCTATTTGACCTATTTTCTTTAAATATGTCTCAATTCTTCTGTCATGTTACTTTGGAATTTCTTTTCAAATTCAAATATTCAAATCTATGTCCGGTTACCATACCTGAGAATATAGCCTCGGGGAATATAGCCGCAGGGAATATAGTCTCAGGGGTCAATTCACTGCGCATCTGCACCCTTACCAGCCCACTCTAGCAATGGGCATACAAGGGCCAACCGGAATTCTATCCCACTGTCTTCCCCATTCGTCGTCCTTAATAAAATCTTATAATAATTAAAAATATAAGAACTCACTTCATCCCGTTACATAAGAAAGTTCAATTACATTACAGGGATAAATAACTTAAGTCGTTACGGTAGACCCTAATATAATTGCAATTAAAGGAGTACGGTACTTAGTTTTATTATAACTTAAGCCACTATCAGTTTAAATTCTACTTTATTTTCCGTGTTGTCCATGATCCACTTGTTTGTTAATTGTTTCTATTTTTACCTGATTCCTTTCTTCAACCCCTACCAAAAGTTCTAAATCGAAAATCGTGTATGTGTCGTTCTGTCACTGTTCAACTACACATGTAATCTCGCTGCTGTTAATTTATTAAACATGTGGGTTGTATTTTCGAATACAGCTTCGTTCGTTTAGTCTCAGATACATGTGTTGCATTTGCACAAAATTGCCATCTATTTGAATATCCATTTTTATTTTCGTTTTTGTTTTACTTCTCTACTTTTCTTTCAATAACTCTTTGCTCTATCACCTGCGCTCTAGGCCCATTATTCTGGCAAAACTTTCTTATATTTCTCATTTTCAGGGAATATTGACGCGTTATTTTGGACAAACTCCGCGCCCACACCCACCCACAAACTAATACGCCTATTCTATACTCTAGAGGAAGGTTCGACATACGGTTGAATGGAAACACTACTCGAGCAAACAATCAACGTTCACTGGTGAGCAGTTGGTTTTCCACATCTTAAGACAGATATAGCATAAGAAGTGTACTTTCAAGCTAGAACAAGTCTAACCAGATGAGCCGACGACGTTTTTCATGTGGTTTCGGTAATTCTTTATTTTCGTTTTCTTATGATGCCATCTTATTATATAAAAGAGTAACTGTAGCGTAATTTTCATACCGATGTGCGTTACGGAAATGCAAATTTTCGGCAATCGTTCCGCGTGTTCGTGTATAAAAAGAGTGTCGCTCAATATCGAAGTTTGCATATGCAATTGTTTCATATTATGTGAATTTCTTATGATACGTTTGAAACTTTGTATATAAGTATGTCCATGCTAAAACAATCATATTTCCATGTCAGTCGCCTCAGGCGGCGTGAACCGACTGGTATCTGAATAATTGCCGAAACCACAGGAATCCCGGATCTATGCAGTCCGGCCAACAAGAAGTTTTCACCGAGGAAACTACCGGTTACCGTTACTGAACTATTTGACGGCCACACCACTGCGTTCATAATTGGTAAGCGTTTTCGTGGTACTTGGTAGTCAGTCACTGGTAATCAGCTGTGGTCACGAAATGGCTTGGCCCACGAAAGTCAACCAAAATTGCCCCATTCCTTATGATGTTGTTTTAGAGCAATTGCTTTTCGCACTTCGACATCTGTGGGAACTATAAAGCGGTGAAGCACTACACACATTTGGAGCAGTGGAATTCGCGAACAATGGAGGATTTCAATAAGGTGGGCCATTTCTTTCTGTTTAATTTTGCGTTGGCAGTCCTTTAAAGGGACAGGCCCATCAAAGTAAACCTATATTTACGATACGTCCATAGTGACTATCAAGCATTTTTATTACAATATATACAAGCTAAATTTCACATTTATTTGCCATTGAAAACTTTTTTCCGATGCGCTCTGCTCAAATGTATACCGTAGAGCCGCAAATATCCTTGTCGTCAATGCAAATTTATCGTGAAATTATAATGCGATTAAAATTTGCATATATAGCTTTGAAATCTGCAGTTTTATGGTATACACTTGAGCAGGGCGCATTGGAAAAAAAGTTGTCTAGGGCGAATAATGGTGAAATTTAGTTTGTATATATTGTAATAAAAATACTTGATAGTCATTATGAACGTATCGTAAATGTAGGTTTATTTTGATGGGCCTGTCCCTTTAAGGGCGCGCCTGTTGTGATCCCCGAAGACATTCTAAAGTAGACGGGTATCAAAATATGATACGTCTCACAATATGACTGTCCAGGTGGTTACCATTGGACGTCCTTTACGGGCGCGCCTGTTGTGATCCCCGAAGACATTCTAAAGTAGACGGGTCTCAAAATATGATACGTCTCACAATATGATTGTCCAGGTGGTTACCGTTGGACGTCCTTTACGGGCGCGCCTGTTGTGATCCCCGAAGACATTCTAAAGTAGACGGGTCTCAAAATATGATACGTCTCACAATATGATTGTCCAGGTAGTTACCGTTGGACGTCCTTTAAGGGCGCGCCTGTTGTGATCCCCGAAGACATTCTAAAGTAGACGGGTCTCAAAATATGATACGTCTCACAATATGACTGTCCAGGTAGTTACCGTTGGACGTCCTTTAAGGGCGCGCCTGTTGTGATCCCCGAAGACATTCTAAAGTAGACGGGTCTCAAAATATGATACGTCTCACAATATGACTGTCCAGGCGGTTACCGTTGGACGTCCTTTACGGGCGCGCCTGTTGTGATCCCCGAAGACATTCTAAAGTAGACGGGTCTCAAAATATGATACGTCTCACAATATGACCTGTCCAGGTGGTTACCATTGGACGTCCTTTACGGGCGCGCCTGTTGTGATCCCCGAAGACATTCTAAAGTAGACGACGGTTCTCAAAATATGATACGTCTCAGAATATGACCGTCCAGGTGGTTACCATTGGACGTCCTTTACGGGCGCGCCTGTTGTGATCCCCGAAGACATTCTAAAGTAGACGGTTCTCAAAATATGATACGTCTCAGAATATGACCGTCCAGGTGGTTACCATTGGACGTCCTTTACGGGCGCGCCTGTTGTGATCCCCGAAGACATTCTAAAGTAGACGGGCGGGTCTCAAAATATGATACGTCTCACACTATGACTGTCCAGGCGGTTACCGTTGGACGTCCTTTACGGGCGCGCCTGTTGTGATCCCCGAAGACATTCTAAAGTAGACGGGTCTCAAAATATGATACGTCTCACAATATGTTTGTCCAGGTAGTTACCGTTGGACGTCCTTTAAGGGCGCGCCTGTTGTGATCCCCGAAGACATTCTAAAGTAGACGGGCGGGTCTCAAAATATGATACGTCTCACACTATGACTGTCCAGGCGGTTACCGTTGGACGTCCTTTACGGGCGCGCCTGTTGTGATCCCCGAAGACATTCTAAAGTAGACGGGTCTCAAAATATGATACGTCTCACAATATGACTGTCCAGGTGGTTACCATTGGACGTCCTTTACGGGCGCGCCTGTTGTGATCCCCGAAGACATTCTAAAGTAGACGGGCGGGTCTCAAAATATGATACGTCTCACACTATGACTGTCCAGGCGGTTACCGTTGGACGTCCTTTACGGGCGCGCCTGTTGTGATCCCCGAAGACATTCTAAAGTAGACGGGTCTCAAAATATGATACGTCTCACAATATGTTTGTCCAGGTAGTTACCGTTGGACGTCCTTTAAGGGCGCGCCTGTTGTGATCCCCGAAGACATTCTAAAGTAGACGGGCGGGTCTCAAAATATGATACGTCTCACACTATGACTGTCCAGGCGGTTACCGTTGGACGTCCTTTACGGGCGCGCCTGTTGTGATCCCCGAAGACATTCTAAAGTAGACGGTTCTCAAAATATGATACGTCTCAGAATATGACCGTCCAGGTGGTTACCATTGGACGTCCTTTACGGGCGCGCTTGTTGTGATCTCCGAAGACATTCTAAAGTAGACGGTTCTCAAAATATGATACGTCTCAGAATATGACTGTCCAGGTGGTTACCATTGGACGTCCTTTACGGGCGCGCCTGTTGTGATCCCCGAAGACATTCTAAAGTAGACGGGCGGGTCTCAAAATATGATACGACTCACACTATGACTGTCCAGGTGGTTACCGTTGGACGTCCTTTACGGGCGCGCCTGTTGTGATCCCCGAAGACATTCTAAAGTAGACGGGTCTCAAAATATGATACGTCTCACAATATGTTTGTCCAGGTAGTTACCGTTGGACGTCCTTTAAGGGCGCGCCTGTTGTGATCCCCGAAGACATTCTAAAGTAGACGGGTCTCAAAATATGATACGTCTCACAATATGACTGTCCAGGCGGTTACCGTTGGACGTCCTTTACGGGCGCGCCTGTTGTGATCCCCGAAGACATTCTAAAGTAGACGGTTCTCAAAATATGATACGTCTCACAATATGACCGTCCAGGTGGTTACCATTGGACGTCCTTTACGGGCGCGCCTGTTGTGATCCCCGAAGACATTCTAAAGTAGACGGGCGGGTCTCAAAATATAGACACGTCTCACACTATGACTGTCCAGGCGGTTACCGTTGGACGTCCTTTACGGGCGCGCCTGTTGTGATCCCCGAAGACATTCTAAAGTAGATGGGCTGGTCTCAAAATATGATACGTCTCAGAATATGACTGTCCAGGTAGTTACCGTTGGACGTCCTTTAAGGGCGCGCCTGTTGTGATCCCCGAAGACATTCTAAAGTAGACGGGTCTCAAAATATGATACGTCTCACAATATGACTGTCCAGGCGGTTACCATTGGACGTCCTTTACGGGCGCGCCTGTTGTGATCCCCGAAGACAATTCTAAAGTAGACGGTTCTCAAAATATGATACGTCTCAGAATATGACCGTCCAGGTGGTTACCATTGGACGTCCTTTATGGGCGCGCCTGTTGTGATCCCCGAAGACATTCTAAAGTAGACGGGCGGGTCTCAAAATATGATACGTCTCACACCATGACTGTCCAGGCGGTTACCGTTGGACGTCCTTTACGGGCGCGCCTGTTGTGATCCCTCGAAGACATTCTAAAGTAGACGGGTCTCAAAGTCTCAAAATATGATACGTCTCACAATATGACTGTCCAGGCGGTTACCATTGGACGTCCTTTAAGGGCGCGCCTGTTGTGATCCCCGAAGACATTCTAAAGTAGACGGGTCTCAAAATATGATACGTCTCACAATATGACTGTCCAGGCGGTTACCGTTGGACGTCCTTTACGGGCGCGCCTGTTGTGATCCCCGAAGACATTCTAAAGTAGACGGTTCTCAAAATATGATACGTCTCACAATATGACTGTCCAGGTGGTTACCATTGGACGTCCTTTACGGGCGCGCCTGTTGTGATCCCCGAAGACATTCTAAAGTAGACGGGCGGGTCTCAAAATATGATACGTCTCACAATATGACTGTCCAGGCGGTTACCGTTGGACGTCCTTTACGGGCGCGCCTGTTGTGATCCCCGAAGACATTCTAAAGTAGACGGTTCTCAAAATATGATACGTCTCAGAATATGACCGTCCAGGTGGTTACCATTGGACGTCCTTTACGGGCGCGCCTGTTGTGATCCCCGAAGACATTCTAAAGTAGACGGGTCTCAAAATATGATACGTCTCACAATATGACTGTCCAGGTGGTTACCATTGGACGTCCTTTACGGGCGCGCCTGTTGTGATCCCCGAAGACATTCTAAAGTAGACGGGCGGGTCTCAAAATATGATACGTCTCACACTATGACTGTCCAGGCGGTTACCGTTGGACGTCCTTTATGGGCGCGCCTGTTGTGATCCCCGAAGACATTCTAAAGTAGACGGGTCTCAAAATATGATACGTCTCACAATATGTTTGTCCACACTATGACTGTCCAGGCGGTTACCGTTGGACGTCCTTTACGGGCGCGCCTGTTGTGATCCCCGAAGACATTCTAAAGTAGACGGGCGGGTCTCAAAATATGATACGTCTCACACTATGACTGTCCAGGCGGTTACCGTTGGACGTCCTTTACGGGCGCGCCTGTTGTGATCCCCGAAGACATTCTAAAGTAGACGGGTCTCAAAATATGATACGTCTCACAATATGACTGTCCAGGTGGTTACCATTGGACGTCCTTTACGGGCGCGCCTGTTGTGATCCCCGAAGACATTCTAAAGTAGACGGGCGGGTCTCAAAATATGATACGTCTCACAATATACTGTCCAGGTGGTTACCATTGGATGTCCTTAAAGGGCGCGCCTGTTGTGATCCCCGAAGACATTCTAAAGTAGACGGGTCTCAAAATATGATACGTCTCACAATATGTTTGTCCACACTATGACTGTCCAGGCGGTTACCGTTGGACGTCCTTTACGGGCGCGCCTGTTGTGATCCCCGAAGACATTCTAAAGTAGACGGGTCTCAAAATATGATACGTCTCACAACTATGACTGTCCAGGCGGTTACCGTTGGACGTCCTTTACGGGCGCGCCTGTTGTGATCCCCGAAGAAGACATTCTAAAGTAGACGGGTCTCAAAATATGATACGTCTCACAATATGACTGTCCAGGTAGTTACCGTTGGACGTCCTTTAAGGGCGCGCCTGTTGTGATCCCCGAAGACATTCTAAAGTAGACGGGTCTCAAAATATAATACGTCTCACAATATGACTGTCCAGGTAGTTACCATTGGACGTCCTTTACGGGGGCGCCTGTTGTGATCCCCGAAGACATTCTAAAGTAGACGGGTCTCAAAATATGATACGTCTCAGAATATGACTGTCCAGGTAGTTACCGTTGGACGTCCTTTAAGGGCGCGCCTGTTGTGATCCCCGAAGACATTCTAAAGGAGACGGGTCTCAAAATATGATACGTCTCACAATATGACTGTCCAGGCGGTTACCATTGGACGTCCTTTACGGGCGCGCCTGTTGTGATCCCCGAAGACATTCTAAAGTAGACGGTTCTCAAAATATGATACGTCTCAGAATATGACCGTCCAGGTGGTTACCATTGGACGTCCTTTACGGGCGCGCCTGTTGTGATCCCCGAAGACATTCTAAAGTAGACGGCGGGTCTCAAAATATGATACGTCTCACACACTATGACTGTCCAGGCGGTTACCGTTGGACGTCCTTTACGGGCGCGCCTGTTGTGATCCCCGAAGACATTCTAAAGTAGACGGTTCTCAAAATATGTTACGTCTCACAATATGACTGTCCAGGTGGTTACCATTGGACGTCCTTTACGGGCGCGCCTGTTGTGATCCCCGAAGACATTCTAAAGTAGACGGGTCTCAAAATATGATACGTCTCACAATATGACTGTCCAGGTGGTTACCATTGGACGTCCTTTACGGGCGCGCCTGTTGTGATCCCCGAAGACATTCTAAAGTAGACGGGCGGGTCTCAAAATATGATACGTCTCACACTATGACTGTCCAGGCGGTTACCGTTGGACGTCCTTTATGGGCGCGCCTGTTGTGATCCCCGAAGACATTCTAAAGTAGACGGGTCTCAAAATATGATACGTCTCACAATATGTTTGTCCACACTATGACTGTCGGTTACCGTTGGACGTCCTTTACGGGCGTCCAACGGTAGACGGGTCTCAAAATATGATACGTCTCACAATATGTTTGTCCACACTATGACAGGCGGTTACCGTTGGACGTCCTTTACGGGCGCGCCTGTTGTGATCCCCGAAGACATTCTAAAGTAGACGGGCGGGTCTCAAAATATGATACGTCTCACACTATGACTGTCCAGGCGGTTACCGTTGGACGTCCTTTACGGGCGCGCCTGTTGTGATCCCCGAAGACATTCTAAAGTAGACGGGTCTCAAAATATGATACGTCTCACAATATGACTGTCCAGGTAGTTACCATTGGACGTCCTTTAAGGGCGCGCCTGTTGTGATCCCCGAAGACATTCTAAAGTAGACGGGTCTCAAAATATGATACGTCTCACAATATGATTGTCCAGGTAGTTACCGTTGGACGTCCTTTAAAGGGATCGGCTCACCTCAAATCGTGTCTGTTTTTTCTGTTTCTTTATTTTCTATAAGGGATAATAAAAATTTGGAATACAAAAAGAAGTGTTCAATTTCAATACTCACGAAGATATTAGGTGATAAAGTGGTGGATCGATCGGCCCGAAATGAAAAAGTGTTAATTGCCCCATACAAACAAGGCAGGACAATTACACTTTTTCATTTCGGGCCGATCGATCCACCACTTTATCACCTAATATCTTCGTGAGTATTGAAATTGAACACTTCTTTTTGTATTCCAAATTTTTATTATCCCTTATAGAAAATAAAGAAACAAAAAAAACAGGCACAATTTAAGGTGAGCCGATCCCTTTAAGGGCGCGCCTGTTGTGATCCCCGAAGACATTCTAAAGTAGACGGGTCTCAAAATATGATACGTCTCACAATATGACTGTCCAGGTAGTTACCGTTGGACGTCCTTTAAGGGCGCGCCTGTTGTGATCCCCGAAGACATTCTAAAGTAGACGGGTCTCAAAATATGATACGTCTCACAATATGACTGTCCAGGTAGTTACCATTGGACGTCCTTTAAGGGCGCGCCTGTTGTGATCCCCGAAGACATTCTAAAGTAGACGGGTCTCAAAATATGATACGTCTCACAATATGACTGTCCAGGCGGTTACCGTTGGACGTCCTTTACGGGCGCGCCTGTTGTGATCCCCGAAGACATTCTAAAGTAGACGGGTCTCAAAATATGATACGTCTCACAATATGACTGTCCAGGTAGTTACCATTGGACGTCCTTTAAGGGCGCGCCTGTTGTGATCCCCGAAGACATTCTAAAGTAGACGGGTCTCAAAATATGATACGTCTCACACTATGACTGTCCAGGCGGTTACCGTTGGACGTCCTTTACGGGCGCGCCTGTTGTGATCCCCGAAGACATTCTAAAGTAGACGGGTCTCAAAATTTGATACGTCTCACAATATGACTGTCCAGGTAGTTACCGTTGGACGTCCTTTAAGGGCGCGCCTGTTGTGATCCCCGAAGACATTCTAAAGTAGACGGGTCTCAAAATATGATACGTCTCACAGTATGACTGTCCAGGTAGTTACCGTTGGACGTCCTTTAAGGACGCGCCTGTTGTGATTCCCGAAGACATTCTAAAGTAGACGGGTCTCAAAATATGATACGTCTCACAATATGACTGTCCAGGTAGTTACCGTTGGACGTCCTTTAAGGGCGCGCCTGTTGTGATCCCCGAAGACATTCTAAAGTAGACGGGTCTCAAAATATGATCCTTCAGCCCTACATAATATAAGTGATGATGAGAGCCTGCATTCCGAAATGATTCATTGGTATGTATAATTCGAGGCGTAGAGGATCCTTGTGGAGACTATGTTCCGCTTGTGGTCTGGTTACTACGCGGCTACCTGAGCTTATTTTTTTTAAGTATGCATGTCAGGGCGGGCAATGCGTGTCTTAGAATATGAAGTAAGTAACCTTCGGACATCCTTCAACCATGCTAATTTCCGAATCGATGTCGAGAAGATTCTAGCGGTTTGAAACATATAAGAGAGTTGTTGACACTGGTGCGGTGTTTAAAACAACAGTGCGATCTGTGAGCGCCCATAAAAGTTTCGATGTCTGTCTGCCTGTCTATCTCTCTCTCTCTCTCTCTGCCTTGTCTAGTTTAGGTGAGGCACGTCACCACCTGTATGATATGAGGCTTCACATGAGGCACTTCACCACCGTATCGAATGAGGGATGCTATCGTATCGCCCACCACTCTTCGAGGCATTCTTCTTGACTACCAGTGAGCCGTTTTCATGTTCATGTTTCATGCTTCATTAAAGCGAAATACCGGCCGGTTTTTGAAGCGCATCTGAAGAACTTGCATTCCTATGCATTTATGCAAGGTGGGGTCTAATTGGGGTCTGGGTTTTATTCTAATTTTTGCTCATTTGCATATGCTGCATAAGAATGCAGGTGTACGCAATGCGCTTCAAAAACCGGCTTGTATTTCGCTTTGATAATGGTTCCTTATTAATCTTATGGAACATAATTGCATATGATGAATAGTGCCTCAGCGACTACAATTTGGCTCTTTTTTTCCAGTTAGGCGTACGAACGAAACTATAAACTCTGCGTTCCCTTTTGGCGAAACGCCAGGCGAAGGTAATGGCGAAACGCCTGTCCACCCGCACAGCGAAACGCCAATGGAAAAAAATTTCGCCTGGCGTTTCGCTGTTTTTGACTAAACAACCAGCGTTTCGCCAGGCGCTTCTCTAGTTTTGCTACGAATAGTGTACCATGCTCTCGCAGTGTATGCAGACGACATTCTTACAGGATAATTCACCACCCAAATTATACCGCAGAAAACTAACACATAGTACATCATTTTATTTTAGTACGGGATATCAAGTAGCATTATATGCCAAGCAAAAAAAATCACACCGGCGTGTAAACAAATATCAACAAACTGCATAAACTGGTGATTCGCCGGTTGAATTTATCTTCACCAGGCGTTTCGCCAGTGGAAATTACTTTCGCTAGGCGTTTCGCCACTGATGATTATTTTCGCCAGGCGTTTCGTCATTAAATTACCTTCGCTAGGCGGATTAGTCAGTGCAAATATTTTCGACGGCGGATTAGTCCGTAAAAATATTTTCGACGGCAGGTTCGTCAGTGAAAATATTTTCGCTGGCGATTCGCCTAACGTGAACAGAGCTACCTACAAAGGTACAAACTAAGGACCCTTCTTCTCAGGAGGCTCCACGCTTCTCTGCAGTGGTGTGTTTTCATATTACAATAGGATACTTGTTAAAGTTTCTGAATCTTGGAAGCTTTCATAAAGAAAGACTAAAGAAAGATAGTTTTAGTCCTTTTTTCCTATTTGCACATATGGTTTGGAAGGATTAGTGATATAACTATGTAAATTACTAGGATGACATACTATCACCGCATCTAGGCATATTATCACGTATGTGTCATGTACTCATTGATTTCAGAAGGCGCCTCCAGCTCACTGCACTTCAAATGGTTGGAACTGAATACACTCTATTGACGGAAGAGCCGATAAAAGGAAAAACGGCCTCGACTGGAACTTACGAACTTATGACACGGTTCAACATCTACTCCTATGAACTTACGAACATGGTTCAACATCTACATCTTCTCTCAACTTCTTAGAAATTAAAAATCACTTCACATAGTGATAATATCCCTTTTCTAGCAAATACTGTCCTTTGGTTATCAACAAAATGAAATTGCCTTATTTGTGTTTTCTATGTTAGTAAAATTTTGAGGGAATGTATATGCAGTATATAGATTTTGAAGGAATATTGTAATATATATTTCGTCATTTGTACTCGCGCGGTTCGAAAGAGCAGTTAACGCGCGGTTGCCCCTTTATTTCGCCGCTCCGCCCATTTTCTCCTCTGCCACTTTTTTTTTTACAATCCATTTAGTGACCACTTTGCGACGTCGCAGTAACCATTTTCCCCACCGAAAACCGTCGCAAATGGTCAGTAGTGTTCGCGAAATGTCCCGTTGTCAGGCACCAATTAATTGTTATCTGTAGAAACCATTTGGTGAAAGTTTTTCTTTGGTCTCGGCATTTTTCGACTTTTTTTGTATAGTAACTTCGATCCTTCTTTCAGTGAAGTTTTATATGTCGTACTAGCACTGTCCAAGTTCACTTCCCTTTCCTTTCTTGCGGAGAAATGTCAAGTTAATGTTTGGTGTCAAAGCATGTAGTCTGGAGCTGGACCCTTAAAACAAACGCTAACGGACTTTTCTCGCTTTTCGAGATTTATTCATTTGACGTTCACTCATTTTGTCATGATTTAGTGTCAAAGCATGCAGTCCGGCGGTCCGTTAAACGCTAACGGAGCGCAAGTGGTTAGCCCGTTTCCGCCGCCACCGGAATACGCCAAACACTACACATCGGACAGAGTCGCCCAGGTTAATTTTTTTAAATAGGGAATATATCCTGCGTCCTGCTTATTATGTTGCTTATCATCTTATGATCTGACCGATGCGATGTCTGTGTATAAAGGTAGCTAGTTAGATCATCTCAGCAAATTGAAAGCTTTTCAGGGCGCCGTTCTTCCGCCGCCTCCATTTCAAACCGAATTTGTGGTCTTTGGAGAAGAATATAAATTGGAGGATGAAATCATTAGGTGCGTGAATGTGTTGGTTAGATTATTAAGGGCCTTAAGGGCGAGCCACGTTACCACTTACCGCCTTTCCAACACTGGTATACCTGTTAGCTCTACATCCCCTGTTCCGTTTTCGCTACTTTTACGTGCCTTGCGAGGGTATAAATCATTGGCCGCAAAGGTTTCGGATCTATTGGGATTGAGGTGCCCCAGCGGCGGAGCACGGAAAAAGGGGCGGGGCTTAGGGCAGAGAGGCCAGAATGAGCCATTTTCGAACTAACTAAAGTTTTCTAAAACTTGACGTTTGTTTTTAATTAATGCTTCTTCAACAGTGGCTGTTCTGGAAAAAATGAGAAAATAGAAGATTGCACGGAGTTACAAAAGATACGGTTTGATGTAGTGTTTCGGAGACCTACAGATTAATTGTACATGGTTTTTGAGGTACCCCCAGTGATTCAGAGACTCTGAGAACCTACTAAGTCATTGCCCAATAGCCTAATGATTCGCAGAACCTACAAAGGTTTGAGGTAGCCCAATGATTCGCAGAACCTACAAAGACTTTGCTCTCGGTTTAAGGTTCCCCAGTGATTTACTAAGCGGCAACTGTATGGCGTGCAAGCGGCAACCTTAGTCCTTTACGGCGTGCAACTTGCACATCAGAAACCAACGGCTTGCCATTTTTTTCACGCCATATGCACGCCGTAAAGTTGCCGCTTGAGCCCCAAGTTTCACGTTGATACAAAGTCATTGCACTCGGCTTGAGGTACCCCAGTGTTTCAGAGGACCTGCAGATTAATTACACATGTTTTTTGAGGTACCCCAGCGATTCAGGTTGCTTACAAAGTCATTGTGGTACCCCACTGGTATGAAAAAGTGGTTGGAAACAATATACCCTTGCCAGAAGACTAAATACCTCCATTACATTAGAATCAGTCATTTTTGGATAGGCTATCACGCTCTAGCCTCTCTGCCCTAAGCCCCGCCCCTTTTTCCGTGCTCCGCCACTGGGGCACCTCAATCCCAATAGATCCAAGGTTTCATTGCCTGTGTGTATTATTGTAAAGCTTCCTTGCACTCGAATTTAAGACAGACAAAGTGAGACGAAATTCAAATTGTTTCCCTTTAGGTCACTTGTCTCTCAGAAGGTAATCCAAATTTACCCACACGGAAGGATTGACTGGAAAAATGAAATGAAAAAGCTCAACAGGTCGGCCGGCTCTTTTCACTATCAGTTGAAATTGTCACGCTTTCTTTGAATTATATTTTACGAATTTCGAATAACGGTTTTTTCTGCTCAGTTTCCCACTTCCCCTACTCAACAAATGGCAAGGCTGGGCACTGCGCTTGTTTCTGCTCGTGTATATAATACATTTTTTTGCGTTGTCTTTTACTTCCTTAGTTTATTTCTTCTTTATTTTCTGAGTGCGAGTATATAATTTTATTAATTGGATACTCTGTATACAATTGTATTGAATTGGTACTGAATATCTCTCATCGTATTGGTACACACATCGGCTAAGACTTGGATTGGAGCTAAAAATGAAGATTCCCGACTTCGAGAGCAAACGGGACCCTGGATTCTACATGCTTCAGTCTATGTGTGATGATTGTGTGTCTGAATAAAGTGGTATTCACATATTTTAATGTGTTAATAAATACTTAATAAAAATTCTTTTCAGAAGCGTAGTGGCCGCATTCCTCGATCTGCTCGAGATTCTCATTCGGTGTCCTGATCATCCAGACAGATTGGAGAAACTAACGGATATTCAGGTAAATTGTCTTGTGCTTTTTCTTTCTTCTCTCACATTCGCATTGTGGTTCGAAGTTCGAAATCCCGCGTTCCGTCATTGGGCGAATGGGCTGGGATTCGAGCCCCGATGCGATTTGACAGAAATATTAGGTTTAAATGAGTACGTGAAAAGGCACTGCATAGAACATAGAACTGGTTCTGCCAGTTCTCCTTCTCCCTAATAGATTGTCCATTTTATTTTATTTATATAGATGATCTATTTCAGACGATATTCATCAACATGCACCATTTGATCAACGAATATCGCCCATTGCAGGTAGTTTTTGTTGCCTAGTTGTCTTTTTTCCCACGGTTGGATGGACCTGATCGTGTTTGACGTGTTTGTGTCTATGTATATTTTGTTGCGGTCTTAGGGCGCATTCGAGTTGGACATTTTCCGGAAAAGAAAAGAAAACTTTTGGTTCGAGATGGATTTCACCAGAAAAGAATGCAATTGCCACGCATACACATGCAAATGATCGATTGATTTTAGTTTCAATTACGGTACATTTGCATTTTCGACAATTATTTTGCATGTATTATTTTTTTTCTCGGTGTCCATCTCGAACCACTTTTTTCTTTTCTTTTCCGGAAAATGTCCAACTCGAATGCGCCCATAGGGGTAGGGTGTAGCGGTGTAGGTGGGTGATCCGAGATCCCCGTTTCTACCTACTGCTGCCTTCGCCGCAAAATGATTGTTGGTTCGTTCGTTCCGCCGACAATACATTATTCGTATCCATATCCAGTTCAGTATTTACTAGTTCAGTATTTGCTGATTAAACTAACGTTTGTGACATATGACTATGAATTCACTAGTTATTGATTAAACTAATGATTATGACTATGACTAATTCAGGAATTCAGGCTCGTGATACAATCAAGCTGATGCAACAAGAACAAGTGAGAGAGCTGGAGGAGATCGTCACCCGCTTCAGAGCCCATCTCGACGCGGGCAAGGAGGCGTTGCGGAGTACTCTGGACTTGAGCCACGTCCATTTGATTCCCATTCCCGCGGTGCCCGAATGGCTCACACTGAGCGATGATGAAGATGAGATCAAGGAGACAGAGCCGGTTGGCTTTTATTCTTATTTATTATTAATATTATTAGCTGTGTTATGTGAACATATATTTATTTACACGATGCCTTATGGATATTGTAGTTTTAACGTACAGACGAATCTGAAGGTTGTTTTTCGTGGATTTTAATGTTTGGTTGTCTTCAGTGTGTGAGGTTGGTTTGGAAGAAAAGTAAGCGGTTTGAGGTATAGGGTTGTTTTCGCCGCTTTATTTACTTATTTATTTATTTAATAATACCACAGGGTGTGCATCACATTAAATGATGAAAATAACGGTAGTATATAACTCAAACTCGTCTTTTTTTGTCGTTGATTAGCAAACAGATAATTTGATAATAAAACGATGGAAATGAAGCGTAATGTATAGTATAGGTAAGTAAAAATGCATTTCAAGTTTTGCAAATATTTGTCGCTTTACTGTTTCTGTTTATAAGTGTCGACTTTGCAGGCGGCTATCGAGAAGGAGAAGACAGAAGATTCGAATTCTACATTAGTCCGTCACTCGGTATGTTCTCCTTTCAAATTCTGTGTTGATTTCGGTTATTATCATTTTACTTACATTTAAAACTTATCATCTTGTCATCACAACATCATGTTTCACCGTATATAGAGAATGTAGTGGTTTCCGGAAATGGTCGTTGCGGATGCGTTATTTTACGCATTCCATTGTTTGATGGTTACGTTCACACTTTTGTACATATTCGATGACGTTAGTAAATTATAAAAGGGCATGGGCGAAGGTCTGGAGTTGTTTTTTACTCTTATTGTTGTTTTTAAGAATGCGCAACGTCATCTTCGAGTATCAGCAAAGCCGGATAAAAATGAGCTGAGGACTCGATTACATGTGGACATGAGTGCCCTTTCATTAGATGAATAGACGAGAGGTTAGTCGGTTTTTATTTTATTTTTTATCTGTGCTATCCTGAAGAATTTTGTAATACTCGTGTTTTGTAAAGTATGGGAAATAATGCGCTATTGAAGAGTAATGGAAGGGCGGGGAAACCGAGTTTTGATATGCTATATGTAAAACGTGCTATTATCAGTACCATTAGTTCTTCTTCTTTAGAAACGAACGTTTTACACTTCCTGAGTTCTGAAAAAATGCAGAGGGTTTGTAACTATCAAAATGGATGAGAGAAAAGAATAGTAAAAAAAGCAATGTTTCTCCCGCACTATATGTCGCACGGGAATACGAGACTTTGATCATTTCATTTGTTCGACTTGTGCGTTCTTTGATCAGAGGATCACATTGAGAGTATGTGTGTTTCACCCTCTCTATATTCAGAACAGAATACACCACGCGCTGCTCGTTTGGAAGTGTGCTTTATCGGATTCTCATAGGACATTTCAGTCAACTTCTTATTGCAGGTACAATTGATGGTTTTGATATTTTATTATTTGCACATTCATTTTCCAGGTGTTGCATAACGTTTATTTACGTCACTGTTTAATATGATTGGTAAGCTATGGTGCCCTCTTACCGTGAGTAGTAAGTTATGGTGCGTTTAAACAGTCTAACGGCTAACGTATAGGCGTCTAATCGGTCTAGTATATCAATATGTGTTATTTCAGCCGAGGACTCTTGTTGTCGTGTCGTTCTTCTATGATCGACAAAGATTAACCAACCTGGATTTGATTACTGTATCATTGTGTGCCTATCGATGGTTTTTGTATTTGTTACAATATTGTGAAATGTTTCATCGGGTTGATTAGTTGATTTTAATAGTTGTTCATAGACACGTACTCTGTTCACCAGCCTAATAGTGTTTTATATGTTATGTGTAGGGTTGGCAATGCAAGGCACATGAACAGTTCAAAGCGTAATTATGAAACATACACTATGTGAAGTGATTGTATATAGTACATATGCGGTATCAAGTTTGTTGTATGTTTATTTTCTTTGTAATAGTACACGCGCTTGGTTCACACAACGATATTGATTCTTGGTTTAATTATTGATTACATTATAGTAATTTAATGTGACTCAGTAAATTGTTTTTGGATTGGACTTACTGTGTATGGATTACTGTATTTTGTGGCTGGTATTTTCCTCGGCTTACCTTGTTTCGTCTTATGTGCATTTTAAAGGTTTAACATTTGTGTAGAATTTGTTTTAATGGGCGATGTCATTACTATACATTCTTGTTTGATGTTTGATATATAATTTGGTTACCATGCTTTCTCATTTATATATTCTCTACCTGTATGAAAGAGTGTTCCATGTGTTTTGTGCCTAAACCTCTGGGGGAACGAATATGTGTGCCAATTTTGTACTTTAGAGTAGGAGAAGTGTTTTACGGTAAAAGTTTCACTGAGCTAATAGATTTTTATTGTTGTATACGTAACCATAACTTATTATTTAACACAACTACTGAAATTCTACACTCTAGACTAACAGAAAAGAAACTGATTCTTATTTGCGTAGCCATATTATTTAACATGTTAGAATAATAAAAAAACAAACTAACGGAGACATAAATAAATAAAAAAAACGGATGAAGAATAATGTGGGTTCGCGGATACTTTACACAATCAGTATCATAACTCGACAATGAAATGATAATTGGCATAACGGCCCGGAAAGACAACGGAACTTGGCACAACCGGCCCGGAAAGACAACGGAACGTGGCACAACGGCCCTCAATGCTTAAACGAAAGTTGGCACATCGGCCCGGAAAGATGCAATGGAAGTTGGCACAACGGCCCGGAAAGACAATGGAAGTTGGCACACCGGCCCGGAAAGACATTGGAGTTGGCACATCGGCCCGGAAAGACAAGGGGAGTTGGCACACCGGCCCGCAATGATGAAACGAAACTTGGGCAATGTGACCCTTCACCTAGACGCTCGGAACATGGCACGGCGGATACATATACAACATTGACACGGTTGCCATTCGCGGACAACGGACACAAACATTTGGGCACCGCCGCCCTCGAGCACACCGTAGAAACTGGGCACGGGCGCCCCTAACCTATCAATTTGAAGATGGGCACGATGGCCCTGGAACTATTGAACTTTGGGTACGCAACCCTTAAACACAGAATGGACACTACGGTCCCTAATGGACGATGGACGGTGGGTAACAGGGCTCGGCGACGCGACTCTTTACCTTTCTATCTTTCAGGTCTTACGATAAGACTTGGGGCACCCGGGCACCACGGCAACTAAGACATAAATACCAAATTTCACAAGGGCCCACAAGCTTTATCCTAATCCTATCTTGAAGTGTATAGGTGGACTGTTACTATTCTAAACATATTACTGTAGCCGGAACGTCGTGCCCTTACATAATTCTACACGAGCTAACTACTAGAACAAACGACAGATAGAGAAAAACATAGTGGCAGTCCTTCCCAGCAACGATAGGCGATGAGATGAATGAGGGACGAGCAAGACAAGAGATACTGAACACACATATTAAGAGGGTAAGGGATCGGCATGAGTAGGCAACGAAAGCAGACAACACGGATTCTTGTTAGACGAGCGGACCAAGCGACCAATAATGTAGACTTCATCCGCGCACATCGACCAACATGTAGAATCTCGCTCGGACTACTGCTTAAATAAATTAAGTAATCATTGGGACTAGAAATAAATGGCCATACCATAGCTATAGGTCCGGCATGTTTCATGTCATGTATGACCAAATCATGTATTAGTGTGCGTGTGATGTTGTGTGCTAGACTCGTGGGACTTAAGTGACTTATATTATGATCAATGCTTTGGAAGTCCGATACTGTGTGCATACCTTATTTTGATCCCCTTGCTGCTCCCCTTCCTGCGCGTCCGCGTCCCCGCCCTCCAAATCCACCTCGTCCGCAGGGACCTCTTTTTTGGAGAATTTCCTTTCCATTCGGGAGAACCATCTTGATGGGGACTTCGACTTTCTTCGATTTTTTGGCTTTCGTTCTCTACAAATAACGTTTGCTTTGTGTTTCAATTTCAAACCACGACTACAATCACCGGAACTACTAACTATGATCATCTGTTTAACACCAACGCTCATACATATTGCGAAAGTAACGATCGAAATCGAGTCGACGCTACGGCTACACAATCATTAAGTATCAAGTCGTCAAGTCCGCTCCAGATTTCTTTGTAAGAACGCTAAGACGTTTGAATACTCATAACTCTTAA
This sequence comes from Pelodera strongyloides, assembly GCA_036852015.1. NCBI lineage: Eukaryota > Metazoa > Nematoda > Chromadorea > Rhabditida > Rhabditidae > Pelodera > Pelodera strongyloides. The sequence goes on along the minus strand of JAANDG010000714.1, from coordinate 331 downwards.
CATCTTTAAACATGTTTACCTTTTTCTTTCCCTTGGGCTTCTTGACGCCGGCCTTCTTGTTTCTTCTCTTCATTCCTCTTTTCTTCCAGTTCGGTCTTCGTGTCCGGCTCTTCCTATTCTTTCCGAGAGCAAGCCGGCCAATCAAATACGCCATAATCGGATCCCCAAGATCCGCCAGTTTTTGAGCCGCTCTATATGGATTGCAACAGTCTGCAAACAGAATATTGTTTATGGGGTTTCCAAGTATGGTGAAAATTTACAGTATATTGGAACTACACGAGTATATTTTTTTAATTTTCTATATTATATGTGCAGGTTTCGTGCAGAAATA
>JAANDG010000713.1:0-68883 GCA_036852015.1 Pelodera strongyloides | reverse complement strand
TGCTTTCTTAAACACCTTTTAAATCTCAACCTGAGCCTGAGCCTAATCCTAGGCTTGAATTATCACTCTACAACTTATTAAGTGACTATGACTTATACAGTGATCTTCATGCTATTGATCTAAACCTCATAGACCTATTGCATAGGGCCGATAGATGATATAATCAGAGCTTCTTCCGACTCCCAATATAAGATTCAAAAACACACGAATCAAAGTGCTTTTATTCGACCGGTTTAGGCTTTACGCTATCATCAGGAAGTAACAATATTAAAGAGGTATAACTTGTAGGTTATGAAATGTATCCTTTAGAACTTTAATATACTGTAGGCATGATATGTAAATAGTATCACAACTGTTTCGTTCGATAGTTTGTTATATTTTTTCACATTTTCCCGTATTTCGTTGTAGTTTTCGTTGGCTTTCTTCTACTTTCTTCATGCAATTGCTGTACGATTTCGCGCCCGTCTTTTATCCAATTATCCAATCAATTATCACACGCGATAAAGAATTTTCTGATTCGGAAAACAAATTTTCGGAAGAATTTCCCTTCAGTCCCACCAACGATTCCTTATTTATCGCGCTTTTTAGTCTTGTTGTTCAAAAAAACTCTATTCCATAGTCATTACTGTAGAAATATGAAATAAGAAATCCCTAGGAACCTCGTAGGACACAAACTACACTGGAAGTTTGTAGACTACAAACTACAATAGTACAAGCTACTTAGACTTACGTACTTCAAACTATAGACTACAACTCCAAATACGATATAACCAAGCATCGAAAATTCTTGAGAGAAACACATTTTTTGCCACATAAAACGGTGTCGGTAGTTTTAATTTACGAGTCACAAGTTTACAAATTGCCGGCTTTTGAACTATAATTACGGAACGTGTTAGCCCATAATTTATTACCATTTCACGAGAATTAAAAACTCCGAGTTCAGTTATTGTGAGGAAACGACTGAAGATATTCTTCAAGAAACTTATAATTTATAAATGCTCCGGATATTTTCCTTTTCTGCTTATCTGAACTTATCGTTCTCATCTGTGGTTCCTAATGTGGAACATACTTCGATATGGTGCGCAAATGCATACCTATCTTCCTGCACGTAAAACGTAAAACTGTGCAATATTTGACCAATAAATTATACAACTGCGTATTTTCCCTTCATCACTCCTTGTGTTTTATTTAATAAATAAATAATAAATAAATAAATTCTCGTTTTAGCGCCGCCGTGGTTCAGTCTTGGTGGTTGTGGTCGCCGCCGCGAGGATGCGAAATGCAGCCTGTGAGCAGCACGGGCGCCGACGATCATCTAATCCCCATTATGCTAATTATATACTCGATCCCGGCGTTGCTGTTATGCGCGGTTGGTTGATTAGCATAAATTTGTATATACATATTTGAAATTTTCATATCACAATCAAATCCTGAGCTCCTATGCCTAAAACATCCTTGACAACTGACAAGGAGGACGAAAGAAACAAAGAAAGAGCAAGAGAGAGATAAAGAGAGAGAGATAAAGAAAGAGAGAGAGAGAGAGAGAAAGAGACAAGTCTTTAAGTCTTTTCTTTAGGTCTGTTTCATAATCAAATGGCGCCCGTGTTACGAGTTTTCCGGGATTAAACACGTCTTCAAGTAAGCGTTTGAATTTTCATTAAATATTTTGAATTCTGTGTAATTTTTGGCGAGCCTGGCCTGCTGCCAGCCTATTCCAAGCCAAAATTTGAGTTTCAAGGGCATATTATTTTAGGAAATATAGTAGTATTTACAATGTTGTGTGCAAGCTTATAAAGTGTTCATCCGAGGTGCTCAGACGAGGTCCTCCCAATTAGACGAGTTCCAGATGACAAACTGCTCGGTTTCTCCTCTAAAAATGGGTGGTAACTTTCAGGTGGTATTTCCTCTGTTGCTCCAAGGAGAACATTCAAGAAATGAGAAGTATAGAAAGGGATCGGATTTTGACAATTGACGCAGAGGTAGGAAGATTTTGGGTAAATTTTGGTATTGGTGCAGCTACCGTACCCCATTAGACCAGAGACTTATACACTGGGTTCGAATACCCCCTATGAAATGAGCCAATGTGGCACATGAACACAATTTGCATAAAATTGACACACAATTTGCATAAAATGCACATGACACACAATTTGTACATGGGAATAGAGTTATCAACACACCTTGCACATATAGCTTCTGACTCGCCAACAGCGCAGATTGCAAATACCCCAGGCATGCCTGCCTTGCTAGCGCAGCATGCGCATACGCTTCAAAAACCACATGTTATGTCATTTTAAAATGGATTTATTATCGATAAACTTTGCAGAGTTTAATGGAAGAGGGCGACCTAACTATAAGCAGACATCCTTCACTCCTTTCCACGATATCACAACACTATGAGTTAATGCAGGCAGGTTAATTTACTTCACTAATCTTCAAGGCGAAATACCGGCCGGTTTTTGTAACGTATAAGTTACTCGAATTTAGCTCGATCTTTTATTATAATTTATGTTGATTTGCAAAAGCTGCATAAGGTGCTGGTGTACTCGATGTGTTTCAAAAACCGACCGATATTTCGCTTTAACGTAATCATTCTAACAATAAGCTAACACGTTGGTATGATCGGTATGATGAAACAACAATAAGGCACCCTTTTTCAGTTAATTGTCAATGATGTACACTGTTACCTTTTCTGTGCACACTGTAATTTAGCATTTAGCTAGAATATCAGCAGACCTTACAACACAAATAATAAAGGCCTTATTATATCCAGTGTAAAATTAAAATTAATACTTTCAATTCGCATAATTTCAGCTAAAACGGGACGAGGTCAGCATCGAAGAAAGTGAGATGTGAATGAAATTAACTATGGCATGAGCAGCCGAAAGTGGCACATATAAATTGTGGTTATGGGAATACAGACCACGTGTCATACCACTTTAAAACAGCAATCATGAGGGTTTTCATACATATCAAGTATCTGTGTCCACCATAATATTGGAATGCTTTATCGATTAATCGAGCGGAGTGTTGGTTCAGAAAATCCATCTTTTCTTCAATTATTTGAATTTAAATCACTGTTGTTTTCATTTCTCTTCTATAACTACATAATATAGTTTTGATCTCCTGTTTTCTATATGTATTTTTTTGGCTTGATTTTTTGTTTCCAAAAATAGTTTATAAAGCCCTCTTTTAAACAGCTACTTCCTATCAGAAAGACGTTTTATTCTTCCATTTACCGTAATTTTCCTCTGTGTATAATCATTTTCTGAAATTTTCTGAAATTCCCGACAGTTTGTTCAAGCAAATTAAGAAAAACTTTTCTCTCGTGGGCCTGTCTCTTTAATATCGTCAAATAAAACTAATAAATAAATAATGATTTTTCACTGTGAAAGATTGATTATTTTTTTGTAAATATTGATTTTTTCCTTGATTTTCTCAACAAAGAGGGCGTAAGGATTGATTTTAAAACTGCTATTTATTACACAAGGTATGAGAGTTTTTGCCAGACAAAAAATAAGATACTTTTGAAGCATAGAAACGCAGAGATATACATAAACTTACTTTCAAATGAGCCCGGTTACAGTTAAAGGAAAAGAAGACGCTGTTATTCTCTTTAAAGTTAAAGTGGTGTAACAAGCTGTATTCGAATCCTGTGGTGGACGCTATGTTCGCATGCAGTTTACGCAAATAACGCAATTGTGTAGTCTAACTATAACATTTACTGATGCAACATATGTTAGTGCACTTGACAGAAATTCTTTGCAAAACTGACTGTTTACTGCTTTAACCCTCACATTTTGCTGGAGTCAAGATGTTCCTAATCTTAATATATTTCCAGACCCTTCCCCCGGTGCCTTCCCGGCGCACCATTTATGTTTGTTCACGACGCGCACCAATTCCCCTCTCTACCAACCTGGCGCACCAATCCTAGCCTACCCTGGCCGGTCCCACCACTGGGGACCCCGGGAGCCGCACCTCACTGTACGAACACTCATGATTTTACTTGAAATTAATTAATTTTTGTTTGAGATAACTTTAGTTTTCTAAGTTCTATATTTATATTGCGCACGGACAATACATAACTTAACCTTTATTACACATACTTGTTTTTCAATTCCGCTTCAAATCAATTTTTCCACATTTCCATACCTTGTGATTTCCGGTAACCAGTTTTAAGGATTTTATCTTCCTCGGTTTTCTTTTTAGTGGACTTTTTTCAAGCATCTATGTGTGTTTTAGACCTTTTTCACGGCAATGTTCTGCAATTTCTCGGTTAAAAACTGTCACAATTTTTTGCGTTTTCGGATGCGAACCCGTGTGTTTTTATGACAAATTTTTTCATTCAGATAATGATCATTATTTTCATCATTGGATACTCGCGATGCTTCGAAAAGGGTATATTCACCTCAAAACAGGGTTCTATTTTAATTTGTTCGTCGCATTGAAAACACACCTCTTTCTACTAAATGTTGTGAACTTTGAATTAGCATAGGAAAAATTGGCATAAACCAAGTTTTGAATATGTCTAAATTCTAATTGGTTTAGGTTTGGTGCCCTGCAGGTCCTTATCAGTGTTGTGCTATGGCTAGGCACACAAACCCAATACCTGAAGCCATAAACATTCCAGACCTTATGATTAGAGAGAGAGAGATAGAGAGAGAAGAGAGCGAGATAGAGAGAGAGAACAGAGAGAGAGAGAAGGATGGAGTGTGAGAGAGATAGAGAGAGAGAGAGAGAGAGCTTTAACCTGTCTCCCCGTCCAGCCCTCTTCTACTCTATGTACACAAACATGTAAAGTCGGCCGGTGTGCCTTATGTTGACCGAACTCAGCTAACGATTCAAGCTAATCACCGGAACGAGTGGTAGATTATGGTACAAACTGGGTACAATGTAGAAATTTGGTACCATTATGGTATGTACCATGGTACTAAATAAAAGGTGGTCATCGTTGGTACACAGAAATCGCAGAGTTCTTTGCGAGCGCTTTTCGCAGCAGTCTTGCTTACCAATTTCTGATGTTTATCTTCCATCTTGCCACTAACATTTTTTATGAGCTGAATAACTGAAGATCGTTTTATGACAAATCCAGGCTGGTGCGACTGGGTGTCTCGTTTAAATAGGGTATGTATATACCCTATAGGGTATCACCGTGGTGAATAATCCGCTAAATAGCGGCTGGCTGTTATGAATCTATGGTACACACATTGGTACCCCAACTATGCGCACCAATTATGATATTATTGATTCTAGCCTATTTTGCTGTGACATGAAATATTTTGAGTGAAATATTGACAACTTTTCATGCAATTTGCTAATTATTTAGATGTAGGTGCTACGAGAACAGCCATATCGATAACGTATATATTTCCCACATTATATTAGTGTACGGTATTCAAAGTGCATTTTCTAAAACACACTTATTCACCTCGCCGCCAGTTCTGCCCTTAGCCCACCTGACCAATTCATGTTTGTGTTTGTGAAATTTTGGCTTCAAGTCGTTGACTTAAGAGAGAGAGAGAGAGAGATAGAGAGAGAGAATGAGAGAGAGAGAGAGAGAGAGAGAAGGAGAGAGAGAGAGAAGGAGAGAGAGAGATGTTCACCACCAGAACATACCTCCCCGTCTCGTGTATATTTGTCCAATGACTCGGCATCCATTGTTTGCCTTCACCTTCGTCCAATCATCGATTCCCTCCGAGACCCAACAACACACCGCTTTTGGTATCCCGGTGATACATCTTTGAATAATTTGTTATCACCGAGTTAAGGTTAAGTTATAAGTATTGCCCCCCCCCCCTCCGATAAACCCTTTGGTGCACCTTTGTGTTAAAACATGCCTCTTTTGCAAGCACAACGTCTTTTGGCATTCTGATGATTCATTTTTAAATTGTGGTTTGTGACCCTTGGTTAAGTCATACTTAACTCTGTGTTTTTATTTTATTGGTTTCGGCATGTATCATTTAACCCAGTAAACTTTTACTTTCTCGGAGACAGCCCGCGCTTCTACCAGTGATACTTCTTCGATTATGAATAGCGAACCTCTCCCTCTATTCTAGAAGAATGTTCCTCAGCGTTGTCTAATGTAACTGCGCCTGTTCTTCTACTAATAGGAAACGCGACTTCATTTTCTCGGACGTCTCCAACTGTAGCATATTTCGACTTGATTTAATTTTCATATCAACGTTGATTTGGCCTCTTCTAGCACAAACTTCTTTATGTTTGTCCTGTTTAAATTCTTCTGTTTAAAGCAGTATAACAGCCGATTTTTGAAAAGCATACACTGTATTCCCATGCTATGCATGTAAGCATTGCGCGACTTTTTATTATAACCATATTAACTTGTATATGGCATATGGGAATGCAGTTGTCCAACACACGTTTCACAAACCGGCTGGCTGTTATATCGCTTTAACCTCGACAGAATAACCGACTGCGCTGTGTCCTTATTGAACTCTTCGCTGCCATCTGTGCCTTATCCTGGTGCTTGCATGTTTTAACATTCTGCTTTATGATTTGACTCATCACATTTCATGCGCTGATCTATGTTGAAAATTTGTATGCATATACTTACAATAGGAAGTATGAATGCCTTACACACTCCGTATGAAGAATATTTTTCTCGTGTGTCCGACCCCTTAAAATAATTTACAAATAAGATTCTAATTTTACCGTTGCCTCTGGGATTATATGAGATAATAATTCCTGATTAACCAAAATATAAATTGCTATAAATTGAAAGTTAATTAGATTGAGAATAGAAAGGTAGAATCTTCGAGCTTAAAAAAATGAGAATATTTTATAGGCCTGAATATGAGTCGTATAGTTACTTGGCTTTATTCTATGTACATATATATATGCATGTATCTGTATCCTCAAATTTCGAATAATAACATTCCTCTTATCGATTTCCTTCTTTCCCCCACGCTATTATTTTCGACTGAACTTATATATCGTTATCTCGTTTTTTATGAAGACCAGTGAGTTCTTCGTTGGTTATCAAACAAGGTGAATATTGAAGTGTTGCATGACTCACTAAGGGCTTGTTTTGTTACAAATCGCTTTATTTCGAACTTTTGTTTTGAAGTCTCTTATTCCATTTTGTATCGTATCGTTTTGCATCTATCGTTCCATTTTTCCCTCTGGACCCTTGATTTTTGGCGCGTCAGGCACGCATCAGGCGTTTACGCCCGACTGGCGCCCTTGCCGCGCACCCGAGATGGGAGTTTCAGGTTGTAGTTGAGCCTTCTAAACTACACATATACGTACGGTAACAATTCGGTGAAGGTGCATTCTAACGGTGGCTGCGAGTTATCGTTCCGAATATGGGGATTCTGCTCATCTATGAGGCTCACTACCTTCTGAGTCGCCGCGCACCACGTCCGCGGAAAAGAGATGGCTGTTTAACATGGGAAATGCGGAGACGCAGAAAAGAGGTTTCTCTGTGTCTCGAATTGCTACGCATTTCAATTTCCGCGCTGCGCGCCTGAGGCGCGTGAGGGCATGTGTGTTATTCATCCAACCCTAAAGCATAATAAGCACATTTCATATTCTAGTAAGCATTACCCAGTACGGAAAGTCAAATCACAATACGTGATTAGCGTTGTCAAGCTCGCGTTTTCGTTCGTTCTACAATAAACACAAATATCGATAATTGAATTCTTCACACCGGGACGGCGCTTTGTCATAAGCGGTGTTCGTTCCCATACTCCCGATTCTCTCCTCGCGCTCTCCCGTCTCTCTCTCTCTCTGTCCCTCTCTCTCTTTCTCCCCCTCTCTCTCCCTCCCTCTCTCCCTAGTATCGATTTCCTATTCCTTATCTATTCTATTCTTATTATTCCCTTTTCAGCCGGCTTCCCATCTTCTCACTATATTCTGCAGGTGATTCATACAGTCCGATCTTGAATTTCCCCTTTTCTGTCTTTTCAAGCTTCAGATTGAAATAGACACCCACAGCACACGTCTTTTCATTATTGATTGTTGATTGTATTGATTGGCTCATTGATCTGTTTACTGATTCACTGATTTATTGACTAAATATTGTTAGAATAGAGCTGTATGGTTAACAAGGCACATGCATGCAACGTTTTGTGCTGGTCGGTCAAGTCGGTGTGAATATATTTAACAAATTGAGAGACTAGATGGAGTATTGTTTTATCTCGGGTTCCGCCCCCCTTCCCAATGTTCGTCCCATTCATCGTACTCATAATATACGTCAGAAACTCCGCACCATCGCCGCGCACAAAAGGAGCTGCGCTATAGAGGCGCGTCAGGCACGCAACGGGTGCGCCATCAGGCGTTAACGCACGACTGGCGCCCCCGCCGCGCACCCCAGAGTTGTCCTTGAGCCTTCTCATATATGGAACTCACGCAAACATAGTATATATATATACGTTACTCTATGTGCGTGCTTCTTATTTTTGTACGAAATCTACTTCCTTTCTATAATTGCGATCATTTCCTTTTTCTATAATTAAGAAAAATGAGAACTTTGTTTTGACAATTGTCTTGAACTCTCTCTCTCTCTCTTTTGTAACTTACTGTATCAAAGTTGTATTAATTCGCCCGTAAATTCAATCGATACTCTTATTGTTTTTTATTTCTATCGGTAATTTTATTCCTTTATTCCCCTCCTTTCAGGTAAACCAATCACTATCATTCAATTTGTGAATCAATCTTTTCCAAAGCGAACAAAAGAATGATTATTCGACCAGTGCATGTGACGCTTTTTCTCTTTGCCGCAGCTTTTGGTGAGTTTGGGGTTTACGTGACTTACCTTAAATTTACTCAAGCGGACTTTAAGCGAAATACAGTCCGGTTTTTTTAAACACATCGAGCACACCAGTATTCTTATGCAGCTTATTCAAAAGAATATAAATTTGAATAAAAAATCGAAGGAAATTCGAGCACATTGATATAAATTCGCAAGAATTCAGTTGTCCACGATGCGTTTCAAAATCGGCCAGTGTTTCGCTTTAATCTAGCATCATAACTTGACTGGAACTAGCTAACCAGATTAGGTTTATGTGCACTTACGTAAGCTACGTTAGCTCGCCAGTGAAAACGTGCTCATTCTTTTTATATAATAGTTTATTGATGATATGCAATTAACACATCCCAAAAGGTAACCCTAAGAAAAAAATCAGCATACGTAAATGTGTCACACTCAAAAAGCATACAGAAAAACCTAACTGCCGACTCAAGTTTAACTGAAACTGGGGCTTAACCAACTTGAATGACGTATCTACTCTAGTTTACGTCGTCGACGCACAAGGACTTAACGATCCGATCACCCAGTATATAGAAGGACGACTCGGCAATCGAAGGATTTTCTGGTGCCCCAGTGGATACGGTAGGTTATTAGATTAATAAATAAATATTGTCTTCAGTCTACCTTACTTGAATACCTTGAAGACCGGTATATCAGCTGTTGGCTCGCCGCGTCTTCAGTCTACTACATATATTATTGACACAAGGCAGTAGTTGTACTTGTGCTTGTCTCCTGACATAGACACGGCCAGGCCTAGTTTTAGGTAGCAGTTCGTTCGTTTGCTGCATGGCTGCATGGCAACGTTAAAGCGAAATGCTAGCCTCTTTGGAAAATTTGCATATGATAAGCAAATCCTATGTATCCTATGCTAATTTTTTTGCCGTGGACGATCGTACAAAATTAGCATAGGATACATATATTTGCTTATCATATGCAAATTTTCCAAAGGGGCTAGCATTTCGCTTTAACATACTCTTTGACAGTTTACATATTGATCATATATAGAAAAATTGTTCAATAGGTTGCGGTAAGGTTTCTTGTTTCAATGCCTAGTTCAAATACTACGCACTAGGATCACGTAGATTTCTCTAAGGGACTTTTCTATTTCCTTTCCGATTATATAATTTGTTATGACTGTGCGTTTGCACACGTTTTCATAACATTTTTGCGGCGCGTGGTCTTTTTTCGGCTGAGTCATCTCCTTGCAATCCCGATAGAAATGAATCATCAAACATTCGTCAAGCATGTGACATTTGAGACCTTTTCCCGTCCGGGGAGGGGACTCCCGGATGTATTCCGGGGGAACTGATGGGAAAGAAATAAGGTTCTGGGATAGGTATATAAGCCTAAGATACACACTAAACCTATGCACAAAGTCGTTTCCCTGTGGTGAAAGCCGAAAGACATGAAATTAATGAATATTTTACGCCTCCAGACAGAGCTTTCTCAAGAGTATTTATATTGAACTAAATTTTTAGGATACCTCGCATACTGCCCTCAACCTACCGACTGGGACAATTATAATTGGTGCTGCACATGGCCCTACATGGGAAGGTAAGGAAATTAAAAAAAGTGGAATTTATCTCCCTCTCTTCTATGTATATCACGTCCTCCTTTTAGAAAAATTGACATTAATACATTTTTAGCCAATAACTATATCTAAATAACTAGTATTCAATAGTGCCACGAGCCGCGCATCTTGCTGAATCTTCGCTAGAATCTCGCGGTCTTGTTTGTTCGCGTTTTCCGCGATCTCGACAATAACATGGCGAGGACATGGCGATGCCGCATCCCACGTTTTTATCAGTTCCGGCTCCCGCCGCGCGACATTTTCGCGCCAGATTCCCACCGCGCACCACCCGAGCACCATCTGAGGGTAACACTAAATATTGATTTTCAGTTGGAAGCCGTCGTGCTGTCCATTTGCTATCCCAACGGGTGCCGTGGTCGCCATTATCATTGCGTCGATTGTATTAGTGGCAGGTTGGTGAAAAGTTATAAAGTGACAAACCTAAAACAAAAGACAAGTACCCAATCTACAAGGTGACAAGTTGTAAAGAGTAAAGTAGCACGACCATAGGCTACAAACTAGAAATTGACGTAAATTGACAAAACAAGTGATTTGTCATATATAAAAGCGAAATTTAATATGAAACAGGATATAAACTATTACAAAATGGCACAAGCTATACGTTTGCGCTGTTGTGTTTGTAGCAAGACGGTATTTCATTGCCATGTTTATTAATTACCTCCTTAATTTCAGTGCTAATAGCGCTCTCGTGCTGGTGTTGCTACTGCTGTCCGTTGTATAAGGAGCTGTACGAGTATCCATACGAACAATAGATTATTCGATCCGACCAAGGTTACAGGATGTAGATCATTCTAATCTTTGTAGATCATTTTGACTTGATAACTGAGCGTTTTAACATTTTGTAGAGAAGTTGAAATTGATATAAATTGTTTAAAATTTGAGCTGCCGAATCTTGTTGAAGATTAAAATGATTTATATAACCTGGTCTCTGTAATTTTTGAGTGCCACAGGCTGACACATAAATATAGTAATATCTTAAGAGCGATTAATTTGAACCCCTAGAACCCGCTAAACCCTAGAAAACGTCCTACCTCTGCACGACAATTAGTAAGTGTTAATCAGTTTTAATTACAATATTTAAAAAAAGTTGGTTTATTATATGTAAACTGGAGTGACCGTATCTCGTTCAAGGATCATTATTGCTTATTAACATCATTACTATTTTACAATTATTTTGGCGTCGGTTATAGATCTATATTTTACCATTCAAGTTTTGCATTGATCATAGGTCGTTACTAAACGTGCAGTTTCGGCGTCAGTTATAGGCTTATAGGTCTATACTGAACCGTTGAAGTTTCTTTCAAGTTTCGCACCGATCATAGGTCGTTAGAAAACAATGGCTAATTTTTTTATAAGTTTTAATGTAATATGCTAAAGACATTTTTTAAGAGGCTTCGTAAGCCGTTCGTGCTCAAACTTAATATCTACTACTTGATGAATGTACACTCTTTTTAATTTAAGTTTTTAATTTAAGTTCTTTTGATTCATAATTCTTACTTTTTTTTATTAAGGTGGTATGGCACCTGGTTTTGGGGAGCACTCTGGGTAACTGTGCCGGAAGTGTGCAACGGAAGGCAGATCAACACTTGTTTCGGAAACCACGTGCCGTACCGCTTAATTTGCTTGTATCCATATTCAGCAAGTCGTTGTGATCTGATTTTGTGTACAGAGTGAACATTTCACTTGTATATTTATAAAATCGCTTTCATTGTTTTCACTTACGTTTTTACAGCGATATAACATCCGGTTTTTGAAAAGTCTGTTGCGCAACTGCATTCCCATATGTCGCATGCAAATGAATATGAACAGACTATCAAATCGTGCAGTTACTTGCATACAATACACGGGAATACATCGTTCATCATACATTGCAAAACCGGCTGTTATGTCGCTTTTACTTATTAATAACAACTGTAACTTCATGCAATTTTGTGTCTAGTCCCATATATTGTTTGTATTTTTTATAATCATTAATCCGTCAGTTATTCTCTCTGTTTTCGTTTCATATTTTAATTTAACGCAATTCAATTGCGGTTAATTACTGTACTTTTCCTTTACCATTTACTTCCACAGAGGACCAATGGTGATACTATTTAGCAATTAGCAATTACTCTTCATACCGAACTTTTGTTGTCAATATCTTGAACTAAGCTTAGTTATATGTTTTACTTGTGTTGTCGAATAAAAATTATTATATATGTACATTTTATTACCCGCTTGGAGAATTTGAGAAAATAGACGATATTGCACAAAAAATTGATCAAGAAATTATTTCAACACTTTTTTTTGATAGCCGTTCGTTTAAAAATATATGTGAAAAGCTAGTCTAAGAAAAAATTGGTCTATCAGAGATGTAGCTCATAAAATAGATACTTGTAAGAATAGCTTGTAATATGAAAAATGAAAATTTAAATGGTAACAGATAACACACACTAGTTAGTCAACGCCTGCATATTTTGCATACTATGAATCTATGAAAATCATTACAAATAGGAATTCACAGAATTCAAGATTCACATATTTAAGATTTACCTGAGCATGCCTAATTGTAATTCTTGATAATTAACATTGTAATTATGCTAATTAGCATAAAATAATTAATTGAATAATTATAATTTATATTAAGAAGTCGTTTTAATTCAGCAGCTTCTATACCAGGACTCCGCATAGTTAAGTTTTTATTGCATTGTTCCTCACCGCGACAACAGCATAAACGACCGCGCATCTCCTCGAGACCACGCTGGAAATAATAAATGAATATTATACAACTACGCGCTAGTGCCGCACACCTTTGGCATATTTTAAATGCGCCGCAGTAGTGCCAACTGAAATTTTTCACCTTGCGTCAGCGCAGCGACATCTTAGAAATTTTGGCGGACGTGCTAATGCATCCTAATGCAGGCTTGCGCGCGTAATAAATATTCTGTTATTGGATTGAACTTACTGAAAAATCAAAATCGTAGCATTGCTCCTGTACTCCGTCGACAAAATCGATGCCAGTCGTTATCTCGGAGCACCTGAAAAACATAATATCTTGGTTTTTTTTTCATTATGCGAATCGCTGTGTTCTGTTCTGTGCGTCCATTATTACTAAATACAACACACACATGAGTAATTTTTGTAACCTCGCTAACACACATATAAATACCAAACGCCTGAAACGTAGAATTCCGTTTCTTTCTCCTTTATAAAGCATTGCCTTCAATTTTTGGGCAGAATAATTTTAAGATCCCTATGCAGCAAGGTATTCCGTATGCAACAGAAGATACTGTGCCGACCATTTCGGCAAATTCTCACAATTCAAGTTTTCCCCTAGTTTTTCCAATCCATTCCAATGTTTGAGTTCCGCTTAGCGGAAATATGTTTACTCAACTTCGTGTACATAAGGATTGCACAAAGTGCCTAACAAAGAAATGCCTTTCTAGGGACTAGTATTTTATATGCCGCACAGACGAGAAGTGCTTAGCAAATAAGAGAAGATATGACCGTATATAAGGCAACCGAACAAGGAAATAGGCAGTGTGTGTGTGTTAGTGTGGGTGTATATACGTCCAGTTGAACCTTAAAGTTATTAACCAGCCTTATCTCATTCTATTTTGTACCGTTGCTTTTATTTGTCATTGTACCTGTACTTTCAATTGTATCGTTTCCCCTTGTCTACAATAAAATATTCCGCAACCGTCTCTCATATCCGCACAGATACCATGTGTAAATGAAAAATTTTCACAAAATTGGTTTTCCTGGGCCTGAGCTTTTAACACACCATAAGACCATAAACAGGACAGTGAAAACCCCGATTTCGCCCCGATCAAGGCCCGATTTTCTGAGGGCCTTGATCGGGGCGAAATCTGGGTTTTTTTGGTTTCCCATGTAACTAACCTTGGTTGTTCGTCGAGTAGCAATGTCTGTAGCCATTTTGAGTTGTTGCCATACTTCTGAAATAAAAAAAGCTTCTAGAGAGGAAAACGAAATAATTGCCGAAACCACAGAAAAACCGTCGTTGGCCCATCACCAAATGGTTTTTACTGAAAAACAAAAACTTTCTTGTGACTGGTTCGTGACCGTTCGCTGACCAGTTCATGACGGTATTTCGTGAAACTTGGTCACCACATCTTCACGAAGTGGTCTCCAAATGGTCTGGCGCACGAAAAACCAGTGAACCGTCACGAAATGGGTTCTCCCATTTCCTATGACTCCTGTTGTTTGTTCTAGTCATCTTACCATTTTTCTAACAATCTTTTCAAAGTATTCTGGCGTTTTTCTCATTCAGATGTATTTTTTATTTAATTAAAAAAATCTGTGCCGATTGTCAGTTTCATCTAAATTATTATGTTTCAGATACGTTACAAGACAGTAACATAAGAACACCAACTACAATGAACTGCATGTTGTAGGTTTTCGTTCCGTTTACGGTGACCATAAACCAAAAATAAAATACAACGTTTCAAAATCTTTATGATTAGATCTTCATTTTCGTGATAATTGTATTTTCAACAGAGTATCGTTCCCAGCCTAGGCACACATTCCCATTCCCGATGAGAATTGTGAACTATCAGAGGAAAATTCTCCAATTCGGGAGGTTCCCACTGCTCGTGCATACAGCACAGCAACTGGGAACGTAATCATATCAACCACTTATGTATTTACCCCATTTTACGTGTATTTCATTGTTTCTCGCAGCAGTGCCCTCTTTCAACGAGTCGAATAATAATAAACATTTCAATATTTTATAAAGAAAAACATGCCTCATCCTGCTGTCTGAATACTGTGTGTTTTACCAAATTGCGTGATTGGCAACCGTATTCAATTGCGGGAATACCGCCATCGGAACGCTGAAACATAAATTATTTGATTGTTGAATTACGGTAGTATGAATAGTTTATATGATGTGTGCATCACATGTATTGGTATCATAAACTTTATCTGTAATAGAAGCCGTCTTACACACGACAACGCTGGGAAAACTACTTGATTCATTGATTCAATGTGAAACTCAGCGCCATCGACGAACAAAAAAGGGGATCGGTCGCAAGTGCGCGGCGCACCCCTTCTGAACGGGGGTGCTAGGAGGCTAGGAGTGCGCGAACGCGACCTTCCCCAAAGTGTCCATTGCAGTCGCGCCAACTGGAACTGGAATATAAAACCTGTGACGGACCCACTTTCTTGCGCAGCGATGGCGCCGAACTTCACCCCTATCCTATACGTAGTCAATATTAAATGTCAGTAAGTATAGTAACTCCAGTGTGCCTACGCATGTACGTTAGTTGTAAGTAAAAAAACTTACGTAAGTGAATAAAGTGAAGCACCACGGGTCATCGCATTCGACTAACGCGTTCGTAGCGTGCGGTTTTTTATGGAAACATTTTTGAGTGTGCGCGTATTGGGGTTCCATGCGCACGAAACCAATGTTACATCCATCCTATAGAAAAAATTTTTAAAACAGCGGGTAGCCTTGAACCTCTACCTCTTCGACTAAACTCTTCACCAAGTGTCTGAATCCGCAGTTCCTCTCGTACTATACGAGATTTCTTTCGCAACAACTAGTCAACAGTAGGATAAAACTAACTTGTCTCACGACGGTCTAACCCCAGCTCACGTTCCCTATTGGTTGGTGAACAATCCAAGAAAATAACATAAGAAATTGAAACAAAAAAGTAAACTCTTCTCCTTTATATAATAAGAAGATCTTTGAAAGCTTGGAATTGAATAAAAATGACCGACCGCTTCATTACAGCAGCACAACGTGTGGTTGTTCTGTATAAAACATCCAGTTGAATCGGACTAAATGTTTAACTTTATTTAGTATTATGCAGTTTATCCTATATATACACCGCGTGAGAAGCTGAGCCTGTTGATTGTGCTCAGCCTGTGTGGGTTTCTCTCTTTTCATGTAATTTACATTTGATACAGTTTTTTTTTCTAAATAAATAGTTTAATATATACATATCCTATCCGGCTCCTCTTTCTAATGCTTATGAAAGAAAAAGTTACCTTCCCGGCTAAATGCGGTTGTTTGGAACAAAACTCGACTGTATCGCAGTTGAAAATACCACTCGTTTTATTGTGAAAACACCATCCGAGTGGATCAGATGTTATACAGGAACCCTGGAGATAAATCATTAAAGAAATGCTGGAGTCTACTGGAGTAATAATAATATATTGTTATTGGTGAGTTTACGCATACACAAGAAATACAAATTTCTAACACCTGGCAGTATGAAAAATGCGGAACAAACCAAAAGGTACCCTAAGATGTCAATGCGATAACAGCACCAGCACAAGGGACCCTGTGGTAGTAACACTAGTAATTACTTGGACAATAAAGAAATTATTCGGCGGAATCTTCACATCTTCATATGTGTATTAAATTACTGATACACTCACACGGCTCAAAATAACTCAAACTCGTCCTCGACAGATTATAAAGAACCCGATTTGAAGAATAAATTGCTTGCTTATATACTTACTTTGTCATTGTCAACGCAGGTCCTTCCATATACAAGGAGGACAAAACAGTACAGGAGATATAATTTGAATATCACGGTCATCCTGGGAAATTGCAATCATTTGGAATCTTCGAACTAATACTGCTTACAAAAAAAAATATGCGAAATTTATCGAGTTATAGCTCTTGTAAAAACATCGTATAAGTCAATTATCTCCACTACTGGAAGAAAAAGTGGAGTACTTCTTTGAATATACAATAAAGGAAAAAATGAGAACATAAATGGTCATAATAATTTTTTTGGGAACTACCGTAATATTTATGGGCATATTATCGTTAGATATGGGGAAAGTAGTCGGTCCATATTCAGCAATATTATATTGAATCGCAGGGAATAAAAAAAATCATGCCAATCAAATAAAGAAGTGAATAGGTCCAGGTTTGCTTTTTCTTTGTTTGTTTGATTGTATGTATGCGCGTTACGAACACTAATATGGACAAAAAATGCGACTGACTTTCCAAAACAATTCAGCTGATTTTTTATAGCCATTACTTAAATAAACAAACGGTTGCCTATTTCCTGAAAAGCAATTCGTGATGATGAAACACAAGGAAAATGTAAAATGCTTATGAAAATTGTCCACTTTTCATTCCAAAAAACATGTGAACCACTTTTTTTGGGGTAGTTTTCAGTGCCCAAAAATGGAACTCCAAAAGAAGTGAGGTGGAATAATCGTTGTGACACTTTTGAGGGTAAGGATTTGAGACACAAAAAGAAGAAAATAAAGACAAACCAATCACGCACAATGACAATAAAAGAAAGCAATGTAACGTGCAGTTTTTTGTGTTATAAAACACACATAATAAATAAAGCATAATAAAACAGTTGTAAAATAATGTTATGTTGAATATGGATTAAAAAAAACTGGAGTAAAATTTCGCTTTGGACATTGATTCTTAGCAAGCCAGAATCTTAGTGCCCGCCTTCTCAATGCCGCAAAACGCCCATGTCTTTCCGGGGTGCGTAAGCTAGGGTGTCGGCGTAAGTGAATTTACGCGCTTGCACTATTCGCTTAACACCTTCACAAATGGAGAACAAGGTTGAAAGAAAGGTGTTGATCTTGCGAAGTACTTAGGTCTGGGTAAACTAGTCTATAAAAAACCTCTACGTCCAGCGTGGCACAGAAATGTGCGTTCAATATTTGATTTTAAAAAAATTATTTGTTTAAAAACCGTGTGCAATACCGCTTTAACAACGCGAAAGCGCGGTTCCTAGGCCCCTAGGTGGTGGAAGCTTTTTTCCGAATACGGCATAAAAAGAATGGAACCTAATTGCGCGCTTTTCCTTCTTTTTTTTCTTCTCAAAACGCCCGGGGCGTTTTTCAACCAAAGAGTGCAAGTAAATATTGGAAAGAAATTTATGTGATATTTTCAGTTGCACCAATTCGGAATAAGAACAGCGACGAATAAGTCAATAAGTGACCATAAAAGAGAAAGATGCTGTATGGTGCCACAAATCGAGATTGGCACAATCAGTGTCAACGTAGGTACTGTACTGGTACTGTGCCTTCGGCTGGGAGCGGCTTCCCAGTCGTCCCAGTATCCAAGAATAGCCTTCTACGTAGGAATTCCAAAACAGAAATCATAAAAGGCACAACAATTCAGAAGAAAAACGAGGAGAAAGAAAATGGTTTTCATGCATTTCAGACGAGCTCTAGGACGACGTTTTTTTGTTTTCTTGGTGTTTGTTTCTATATAAGGCACTTCTGTATCCTTCTTCATACGCTGTTGTAATGGGCCGAGCGAGAATATTTTTGTTGGGCATATGTCCCCTAGAATAGCGGTAGTGGAGACTTGCTTATGCTAATCAGTTTGAATTTGCATAGATGTTGATATTCTGCACCTTTTTAATGATGGCGTCGAAGTTATCGGACCAGATTAACTTAATTTTGGTAATGCGCATTTGAAAGGTGGCGGGAATTCAAAGGTGTAAAGTAAAGGGTTATAAGTTATAATAAAGCAAATGGAGCCGTGCTCTTTAGGGTGGGATCTACGGCCAAATATATGTCTGTCTCATAACGTCCATGCATATTATATTGTTTATCCTTTCTTGACGAGCCAAAACTCCACTTCGCGCTTCGTACTCATTTTGATTAAATGAAATGAGGAGGGGTGTTCTATGTTTTCACCGGCGGAATACTATATAATAATATTTATTATTACCAAATAAGACTGAATCTGGAAACTGATTTGAAGAAGCACAAAAAAAGAAGAGGAGGTGGCTGCACCGTAGATTGAGCATCAACATATAAACAACACTGATGATCCGAGAGTGCAGGACTTGGAGCAAAAAATTCTAGCGGCGAAAGTCTGGCGAACACTTTGCGACGTGCACGGAGAAGTAACACTTATTTTTTGTCGCCACTTCAAAAGTTTATGTTGAAAGACCGCATAAGTGTAGTATTTGTGAGAAAAAAAATGAATATTCTCTTGTATTATCATGGTACCAGTTGCACACAAAACTCATGAAGATGTATAGGGACGGATATGATGCGTGAAATATAGTGTGTTTGTGTTGTATGACAACTTAAAGGGAGAGGCCCACGAGAAAAAAGTTGTCCTCAATTTACTTGCACATAATGTCCGGAAGCTCAGAAATATTTCTGTGAAAACCGCATCTTTTTGCATCTAGAACTCGCAGAGATATTCTATGCTAAACAGTTCGGCCAGGCACCGTAGCCAGAAAGGTTAAAATACCTTTTTATAGTTTAAACCCGTCCATTAGCATTCTTTCTCTACATAATAATTGTTAAACGAATGAAGAACATTACTACCATTACATTACTACCATTATAACAAAGCGTTTCCAATACTGTAATGTCATAAAAGGGCAAAAATTGTTTCAGACTACGGTGCCTGGCCGAACTGTTTAGCATAGAATATATCTGCGAGTTCTAGTTGCAAAGAGATACGGTTTTCGCAGTAATATTTCTGAGATTCCGGACATTCTGTGCAAGTAAATTGAGGAAAACTTGTTTCTCGTGGGCCTCTCCCTTTAAGCTTAGGTGCTCAGTCCAAGTGTGTAAGTTTGGAGTGTCAGAAACGTCACTGTGACAAGAACTTTCCGAGTAAAAACAAATACCTCCTGAACTTTCATGTGCCTTTGTATGCAACCTCCTGGAGGAATTTGCATACTGAGCTATCCCGTCGACCCGAGAATACGGGCTATTGAGAGCAAGAATAAACACGATCACAAAGCAAACGTTTATTTAATCACATTCTGATCATGATAATTGGTTAATTTTAATGAATTTAATGATGTAAAAGGTGTTCTAAACGAGTAGTTATGAGTTATTGTAGCGTGTATTGCCATTACGGCGCGATGGACTTCATTTGTAAACCGAGAGCACCTTTTCTTGGTCTAAAACGAGGATTTTTTTAGTTCTAACCAACGTTTAAAGTAGTATGGGACGTGGTTTGCGAAACAAATACTGCCTCTACTGAATTGGCGCGCATTGAAGAATTGTCAAAATGGTGTCCAACGCGCAGAAGATTCACAGAATGACACTCAAGTCAAATGGAAATGCAGCTGTCCAAAGATTCGTTTCCCGAACCACGTGCTATACAACTTTAATTGATCCTGGGAACTCTGAAAACCACCCCAGGTTATCCAATTGCGAATAATTACTAAAATCTCGAAAATTAGATGAACCAAGAACATTTTCCACCCGGGGAATAATTCCCAGAGTTCGGCGATGTGTTATTAGTATACAAATATGTTGTGGGAAGAAAAGGTGCTCTCGTCAGGACAAATGAAAATTAAATTCTGAGTAACTAAACAAATAACTATTCACAATTGGTGAAGTAGTGGGGTAAATTTCGCAAAAATCCATAAAAAAAGTTTGTATGGGTCAGAATAGGAATAGTCTAAGCGAGTTGGCACGTGTTTTTGAAAATATTATCATA
Organism: Pelodera strongyloides; assembly: GCA_036852015.1. Classification (NCBI taxonomy): domain Eukaryota; kingdom Metazoa; phylum Nematoda; class Chromadorea; order Rhabditida; family Rhabditidae; genus Pelodera; species Pelodera strongyloides. The sequence continues at coordinate 48,114 of JAANDG010000713.1, read as the reverse complement.
AGGCACAGTGGAAATTCTGTTGTCAGGACTGAGTTCAAAACCACGTGTTATACCACTTTAACTAGTTATTTTACTTGGTCGGAGTTGGGTTTTCCTGTTTTGCGTCAACTTTACTTCGGCTAAAGTATCGCTTTATAGATCGTATGGATCTCTTACTATTTGTGAAAAGAGAGACGGAAGCACCTTGGGCACTTCGATTACCACAAGCTGCCCTTCTTGTAACCCCGCCTCCTTTATCCTTCTGAAATGAAGCCCTTTTAGAGATTCATCGTAAGATTATTGACGTAAGTGTCTGAGGTAAGTGTTGTTGACGTAGGTGTACGTTTAACTAAGAAAGCTTAATATGAATGACGTAACAAGGGTCTAACTACTATATATTCCGGATGGTATGCTAGAAACGCACAATTGCAGGCGTATTAGTCTTACCTATGGCGCACCTCGAGCGCAAAAGCGGCGTGTGTGCCGCACCCGCGTCAAAAAGTACACGTTACTTACGGCACTTGAATTGCGTCTCATTATTAGAGTGGGTGTATTTTGTATTTTCTAGTATAGGTGAACTACATGGGATCCGATACACCGTGGATTTTTGTTGTTGTATCAACTTTATTACGGCGCTATATACCTTCTTATCATCCGTCTCGTAAGTGTCCATAGTTCGTACGTGAGATGCGCACTTGGACGGTAGTACGGCATGCTCGGGAGTACTTAAACTACCTCCCAGATAGAACTCTTCCCACTCGTAGGGAGAGTTTTCGTCAAAGTTTTCGGGAAGGTTTTTCTGAAAATAAAAAATAAGCAAATAAGTAGGAATTTATTTTACGCTCACGATCACCAATACACGAAGCTTATCACTTGCTCTGCAGGTTTTGTGTAGAGCAAATGGGCGGGAATCTCACTCTGGGAGTAATTCCCCAAATATTGTTTCTCCAGTAATTCTTTCTAGAGAGTTATGCATACCTTTCCTATATGACCCTATATGACCCTCTATTTCCGAAAATAGGCTAGGCCTGTGAATTTTTTAATCTTAACCATAGCAAATATTAACCTTTAATATGTTGAGTAATTGATCGTAATCTGGCTCGTGCGGCTGTTTCGCGTCTCGTAATCGAGTGTAGAACTCAGTGAAGGATTCTGGTAATGACCTGAAGAGTTGCAATTATATTGGTAGTGGTAGTTAGCTTGGTACCATGATGGTTACAATAATATCAGTTGGTTCTTGTAGCTAAATATCAGAGGAACGCACTGACTTCGGTCTACTCTTAAACAATTTCCAAGTACAAACATCCAACGATCCAACTACTGTAGGTCAAGTACAAAATATGGACTGTAACTACGGAAAGTCAATTACGAGCTGCCGTCTAAAGACTAAGCTACAGACTACAGACAGCTTGTCGACTACAGTAGGTGAAGGGCACCGACCTCGGCTATTGTAATATAATAAACTTCAGGTCAAGCACAACACTTTGATAGGGGTCCTTTCTGGATTCTTCAAGTTGAATACTTGATCCTGATCTTTACACCGAGACCACGGTAGTACTCCATCGGCTAACTCGCATATTGTGTAGTAAAGAGATATTAAATCGTCAACGGCACACTAAAAGTTGGAAATAAAGGTTGCATACGGTACACAGAGAGGTTAAGATATGCAAATGGGTACCATTCTGTGCTGTAAAGTCACATGCAGGCACATGATTTGCAATTTCCCGGTAGAATTTTCAAGAACACGTTTCATATCGCTTTAAAATTACCTGATCTTTCCTCTCATGCACATTAATCGACACGTAACGCATGGTTCCACGGAAGCCGGCGTATGTCCTCGTAATGTATTTTCCTCAAATAATGCAGTTTTGTAGTAAACAGCAAAAATACTAATTGTAAGGTTTAGAACAGACAGTTAAAGGGATGGGTTCACTACAAAATCACCTTGTTTTTATGCTTTAGTTTGATTGCACAAAGGTAAAATTAGTGTGTTTCCCTAGTTTATCTTGCTTACTCATGTTATCGGAAGATCGATCAATACTCACCCTTTTTACCTAATATCTTCCCTAGGGAGTAATTCAAGAAACATTTTTTATGATATTTGTTTAATTTTACCTTTGTACAATCAAACTAAAGCATAAAAACAAGGTGATTTTGTAGTGAACCCATCCCTAATAAAATTAGCAACAAATTGTTGAATTGCCTATAGTTCCTCGTCCCCTTAAATTCAAGGTTTATCTTTCTCGCTCACCACTAATCTTTCCCTATTTCTCTGTTTCTCTCACCATTTCCGATCTCTACTCTTCCGAACGAGTCCAAAATCGATTATATAAACTTTTCGGATCTTGACCCCTTCGCGGCCGCAACACATATTCGCTGGCTTGATGTCTCTGAATAAATACAAATTGGAATATTATTATTGGGCCCCTGGTGGTGTAGTGCTTAGCAATTAGCTGCCCACGAACAGGGTCGTAGGTACGTATGTTCGATTCCTGCCCCAGGAGGTCCAGGTCACACCCTAATTAGAAATTAGAAGGTATGCAAATTGGTAACTAATTGTAATCCTAAGCTTGAGCAGATTGTGAGACATAAAGCTGACCATGGTGTGGTGTCATTTTTCTGGGAAAGAGAATAATTGTATTACCTAGTAGTTAATATGTATGATAATAATAACATAATACAACAAACCTGTGCACATATCCCAGCTGATGAAAAACCTTCAGTGAAATTACGCATTGTATGCCCACTCGATAGCATGTAACCTTATCCAATCTAAGTATACCGATTGATTTATCTAAGGTTTTTTTTTGCTAATTTTTAAATTAATAAAATGAATAAAAATGTCACTTTACAACTCTGATCATTAGTTCGTAGTATTCCTAAGTCTTGTCGGTATAGAATGTAGGGCAAAATACGTCGCGCAAAAGTAAACGAGTAACTAAAACAAATTTGTTTAATAAAACTAGTTTATCCTAAATTTTAGTAAAACGAACTTCTTTAGAGGTTTTTGCTTCCTTAAATCCGATAAATTGGGTCCAAGTAGTTCAATGACGAGGAAGAAAACCTCCTTTCCATCACTCGTACAATGTTTACCACTGGTTAGCTGCAAAAGTGAAACTCACATATGATTAAAGCTGCATGGCACCCGGTTGGTGAGTTATGTTTCACAATAGCACTCCCTATCTAGTATTCACCAGTTTTGCTGCTTTCGTGCCGAAAACATACCGAAGGTGAGTGCATTTCATAATAATTTTCACCATGTGAGGTGCGTTTCATAATGATAATAAGTTTCAAGACCATTTAAAGCAAATACACTTTAAAGCCGCAAATAACGGCCAGTTTATTGAAAATACACTTTAAATGCGAATAAAGTTGGAAATAATGGCAGTTTTTGAAAAAAGCATCGTTGGACAACATGAATTGTCTAATGTATTTAGCTTATTTTTTCGAAATTTAGCTCGATTTTTTATTTATAATTTTATGCTCATTGCATTTATGCTGCATAAAGCATAAGAATGCTGATGTACTCGATGCTCTTCAAAAACCGGCCGGTATTTCGCTTTAATATTTATAAGTATAATAATGCTAACCTAAAAGCGACTACTCAGTCATTGAGTGTCAAAATCGTTCACATATTGTTCTCTCTTTTCAATTAAAGTATCAATGAGATATGTGAAAGAAAGAAAAATTATAAAATAATTATGACCAATTTCGGGAAAAATGTCGATTTCCTCAAGTCCATTAGCACATTCTGTTCGAGTACCATCCGTTGCGGTTCGTGCTCTTTTAGCATTACTTTGACGGCGACTTCTAGAGCAGCAGGGTCCTGTAAGGAGAGAATTTCAAGACTACAGTAATTCAGTAGTTCACCGCGCGATGGGTCATCGTGCGCGGCTAACCTAACAGGTGGCTCACGCGACACCTGGGCACAAGATGGGTTAGTCTTTTTCTTGAAACTTGAAACTACTGAATTTTGTGTTTAAGTCGAAGGTTGGTTGTTCATGCTCTTATAATTGACATAAAATTGTGGACTTATGAAGAAACGGATCAGAAATTATAACCACATAACATACATATAAAAGAGAAAAATATAGAAAAAAAGGTTTTTCTCCTGATTACCACAGACGTCGGCTCCCGATTCACATTGGTTGCCTTGTAAATCTGCCCATAACCGCCTGAACCAATCAACCCGTCGATTTCATATTTCCCCTTCAAAAGTGTGCCGGGAACCAGGAGATTCTTCTTCGTCGACTTCTCCTTTTTCTTCTGAGGACGTTGTGGATGCGGCTGAAATGGCGCAGTGTTAGTGGGCCGAGCTAGTGACAGAACGTCGCTGGTTCGAATCCTGTCGACAGCATAGCATAGTAACTGTATTCAGTACCCTGAACGCATAGAGCGAAAGGACAATCGATAAGTAATCTTGGTTCTATGTAGGATGTTCGAACTAACGGGAATCGAGCACCGCATATGTATTTTCAGTTTATTGCGTTAGCCATTATGCTACCACAACCAACGTACGGTGTATGTAGACGTTAGTGTTAGTAGTATAATCCACACAGAACATCATCATCCTACACTCACAACTGTGTCCTTCCCGGGATCCTTATCCTTTGGCACTTCTTTTGTATTGTTATTATTCTTATCGTCTGATCCATTTTGCTCAAAAGTTCCCCCTCCTTGATCAACACTTCGAGTGGCCTGTTTCAAACATATTTTAAATTCAAATTTATGTGTATTATTTAACAATACGCATGCTCCAAATGGGAGAAAATGCAAGGAACGGAGGCACTTTCTTTGTTGCGTGGTTTGTGGCTGCATAAACTGCATAAGAATGATGGTGTACTCGATGTATTTCAAAAACCGGCCAGTATTTCGCTTTAAAAAATCTGGTTCGATAGAGTATGTAATTGCAGTTTGTATTATACCGACGCCTTACTATTTCATATGCAGGGCTTAAATTATATGAAAATTTCGTCGAATCAAACCCACGTGTTCATCCCTGGTCACCTCAACCATTTGAAGCATACAAAATAAACGGAGCAATCGCCACGGTCACCTAAATCGTGAATATTTAAACCTGGAAAATAAAACTGTTATCTCGACCTTAGTTTACGTCCGTGACATGACCACAAAGGTCTACGTAGAAAGTAGAAAGCCCTGTATTATGCTATGTGTATTGGGAACAAGCAATTTGGACATGTGTTCATCCTACACGTACAGTCGCGCACTTCGTTATACGCGAATAAATTTAGTCATACATGCAACTTTAGAACGCAAAAATAAAAAGAAAACTGTTAAATGAACATTGAACTTACCCGAAGTTAAGAAGAAACTAATAATAGCCTAAACCTGCTAGAAAACTTTAAAAAGTGAATATTATATTCTCGACTGTATCTGTATATATTTGCATAGCGATGAAAAAAAATGATACGTTCTTACGCTTGCAGTTAAAAATTAGGAATTTTGCTAGGATATTCTGTCGTTCATATCCATCCCCGAAATAATGTGCGAAAAACCGGCGAAGGGCGGGCTCACAGCTCACTAATTGCGTGCACATTGTTCGCAACATCAACGCGAAACTATGATGATGCGCGGAGAAAAAAAAGTGCGCCCACGTCTCGCAGCGCACCTTGTTCAGTATCCGCCAGACTCTCGCCAGCTTCCCTCGAGTGCACTGAGTACACTTTCGCGAAAATCCGGCGAATATTGGGCGAACTCGCCGCGCTCCATAAATTATTGCATTTTTGTGCTATCTTCGCGCCTGCCTTTCGCCGCGCGATATTTTCGCTCCATGGTTTCGCCGCGCACCATCTGAATTTTCTGCATTGCATCTTTTAATTTCTCCCAGAGCTTTGATGTTCGCAAAAAGGAGAACTCCTCACCACGTGGAGTAGTTAACCTTGCGTTAATTTTCTTCAGTCTCTAGCAAGGTAGACCGGCAAATGTGTCACGTACCCTTTTTGACCGATGGCTGTTTCCATATGTGTAACATATGGATGCACATATTTGTTGACGGCTGATTATGACGCCCGTTCCTCGCCGCCCTCATGGGAATACTGCGGGCTGGTTGGCGGGCCAGCGTGGAGGCCGGCTAGCTGGCCCGGGAGTAATACAACACTTTTCTTTGTAAAAACTTTATACTAAATGATATGTTATTAAATGCAACAACGTGAAGTTAAATTGTTCTGTACTCCATAATGATTGTATTGCAATGCCCTACAATGATGCTAAACAAATGTTCAAACAATCTCAACAAAAACATCCTGAAATCGAAAGGATTATACCTTGATTTGTTCGTGATATTTATTTTATCACAGTAAAATGATGTTCAGTTCCAATAGGCGTATTAAATATTATTGTGTTATATTATATAAGTAGACCTTCACTTATATCTCTTTGAAAGAATTACATGTATTTCCTCTGCATGCAACATTAAATTATGAGCCCTCGAAGACCAGAAACCCTTATAAAACAAAGGGAAAGGCGGGCCGTTTTTGAGTGCATGCCATCTATCAAGGGGTAATACCTTCCTTAGGGCCAAATATTGGGGCAAACCACGATGGGGACCTTTAAATTATTGTTCCTACTTTAATCATTTAAAGCGAAATGCTAGCCCCTTTGGAAAATTTACCTATGATAAGCAAATCCTATGTATCCTATGCTAATTTTGTACGATTGCCGTGGACGGTCGTACAAAATTAGCATAGGATACATAGGATTTGCGTATCATATGCAAATTTTCCAAAGAGGCTAGCATTTCGCTTTAAGAATTTATCTTGAATTTACCCATTGAGGTCTCTCACTCAGTATTCAAATACTTTTTTTTTACATAATACTCCAATTGACGTAGCGTGGAACTGCGCAGTACAATGCCATTTGGCGGGCCAATGGCACACTAGTGGCACGCCTGCATGGAGCATGTGACGCAGCCGCACCGCTTTTCCCCGCGCGGCGCATTCCCGGCGTTTCATCGGTGGTAGTCACGCAGGGCAGGTGTGACACAATATATTACATTCACAGTGTCCATCACTTGTCATTGTCCATGACACGTTTGAGTGATCCACGTCATACACCTTTAGACCGGTCTTTTCCGGACCCACTGAGAAAGCTATTCGCTTAGTTACCCACTGTTTCTTCATTATATCGCCAAAATATTTATCTAACTTCAACTTGATGAGTATTCTAAGGTTGGTTACGCACGTTTTGCTAACAATACGCTGAACTTATACGTTTATGGTGGCATTAGAACACCTGAGTGACCTGAGTACTTCCTAGTTAGGTCTCAATGAACATATACATGATTTTTCCTAGAACGTTAACATTTACACTAGTCGCATAACAAGCGTTTTTTGTAAGGTTCGATCTTTTCACCATCCTGGAATACTGAAGAACTTACAGAGAGGTATAAAAGCAGCATCGGACTAGGTACGATGTGACTATGGTTCTGAAGTTTTAAAGTTTAAGACCTTACCTAAGGTAAGTTGGTGTTAAAGCGATATAACGGCCAATTTCTGACACATATTTTGGAAAACTGCATTCCCATACATTGTATGCAACTGAATGTAAGTAGAATCAGGTTTGCGCAAGTTATTTACATATAATACTTGGGAATACAGCGTCCAATATACGTTTCAAAAGATGCATGTTCGGTTACACCGCTTTAAATACACACTAACATAATATGCACAATTCTTACTCTTTATTAGTTTCTCTATCTTTTGCAAGCTTCCGGAGGTGAATACATAAGTATACATAAGCGCGCACTTCTAATCCAAGTGGTTCAATAAGGATTCCATTCTTTTCCTATCCTTCTCTCTCTCTCTCTCTCTGTATCTCCCTCTATCTTTTCTCTCTCTATCTCTCTCTGTCTCTGTATCTCCCTCTCTCTCCATCTCTCTCTCTCTATGTATCTCTGTCTATCTTTTCTCTATATATATCTCTCTCCCTCTATCTTTTCTCTATATCTCCGTCCAGACGAAACCATTGTTGTATTGATATTTTTCCTTTTTTTTCCTTCATGTTCTGAAAAAGGAGTTCCTGGCCTTGGTTTTCAAGCCGAAGAGGGAGTTTCATCTCTTTCACAAACTATGGAACCGTTCACCATTGTAGGAATGAACTGGGTGAAATTATAGAATGCTGCTGGACTCTACTGTAGGCTGTGTTGGGGCTGCCCGATGATAGCGCTGAATTGTCAATTGCCATTTTCAAAACTCAAGCATACGGTAGTTCCTAAAGGGGTCCTATTACCAAATTTAGAGGATAAACTTATACATAAATACTCTAGAACTAACATAAACCCACTAAAAATAACGGTTTACCTCTTTATATTGACCCAGTCCTACTTACACTCCTTGTAATTTTTATCAGAAAAAAGAAGCGATTTCCTCAGTAGAGTGTACTTTTATTGAACTTCTTGGTCTCAATTCACGTTTTTTTATTCGTTCTATCATTTCACTACATTCTTTTTTCTTATCTTTAAGTTATATTTTATGGCATCCATTCAAAATACTAGATGTCTACAGCTTGTCTAATACGACACTACGCTTGAACGTTTTGTAGACAAATATAAAAAACATATATAAGAAAAAGTGAGTGGCAGGCTATATGTCATGGTGTTTCAAAGTATGCGAAAATTTACCGTATTTACCGTAAATACACGAGAATATTTTGTAATTTTTCATATTATATATGTAGGTTTCGTGCAGAAATACGGTAGTATTGACAGAATCATGGACTTTTTTGGGGCACACTGAAACCCCATTACACTTTTATCTCAGCACACCGCGTTCAATGTAAATAATAATTTCGTAAGTAAATTGTAAAAGAAAACACAGATGGTTATTTGCTCTTGTATAAAATGTTCTATCAGCCTCATTTTCCCCCTGCATGCATTTGTTTTTATAATAATAATAATAATAATAATTTGTTACACACACAGCATAAGACATTTCTCAGGGCGACTGCAGCACTATGGCATACTTCTTGCAATACCTTGCACAACTTTCAAGCTGTAGTTCAGCCGGTTTTTAAAAACGTATGTTGGACGCTGTGGTCCCTTGTAGCTTATGCAAATCACTGTGTGGCACTGCGCAATTGTTTATCCTAATTAAATAGATTTGCATATGCAGCTATCTTGGCTGTTATATCTATCCACCAGATGGCTTGAACATATAATTGTATCTTATGGAAAATCTGGAAAGTTCAGTGACATGGAACGTTGAGAGAAGCTTGACGTGGTAGAACCAGAATGTAGCCTGGAGCGCAAATGGTTGCCAAAGCTTAACCTTTTTTGTTTATAATCGTACTGTAGCCATAAATAACCTTTTTATACTTCCCTACTTTTCATTTTCAGTTGCAGATACTATCGCTAGATTATCTAGTCTTATTTCTCACAATTTCTTTATTCTATGTATTTATTAATAAGAAAAAAAGGATTTTCCCAGTAGCTGTGGATCGCCATAAACATTTGTCGATAAGATAGCGATGTTTTATACTTTACAGGGCAATTTTTTGCAACTAACAAAAAAATGAAAGTTTGTTTGGCGTGAACACTTAGTATAAGTCTCATAGTTATTCTCTTTATGTGCTTTAAAGAGGTGTACAGCCGGTTTTTGCTGAACGCCGTATTACCTATGCAAATAAGTGCGCGATACTGCGCGATTTTTTAATCTGATTATATTTATTTGCATACAGTGTCTAAAATACGTTTCAAATATATAGCTTTAAAAAAGCGCCCCTCTCCTTTTCGCGGTACCAATTTTGCGCGCGGTGGGCCAAAACGATGCTGGGCAAGCGACAGACTTTCCGCGATGGTGAAGCATTAACTGATTTTCTGTCTCCTTCAAAATGCACTTTGCACCCTCTAGCAATTCTCTTTCTCTATTACTCTAAGTACAAACTCTGACTTTCAACTTAGATCTGAGGGCCTTAAGTATTCTCTTCACTAATATTTATGATTACTATCCTACCAGTATAGTGGTGGGCCAAGTCCTTAGGGACTTATCTCTATCTTTCCAGATGGAGTATGCTCTTAGGAGCATAATAACCTACCTCAAGGTGGGTCTCGTCCGTATGGACTAACTTATCCTTTTTATATACATGTCTTTTCATCATTTTCTATAATTAATTTACTTGCATTTTCCTACCTAGTGTGGGACAAGCCATTGCGGCTTTCCTCTGTCCTCAAGGATGGAGTATGTTCTTAGGAACATAATACGCCTTCCGTTAGGAGGGTTATCCCTTTGGGATTTTCTATCCGATTTAGGATAAAATTATTTTCATACACATATATATATATATACTTTTCCATTTTATATATTATTTTACATTTTTCCGCATATTCTTTAAAATTTTCATTACGTTTCATGTTGTGCTTACATTATCAATATTTTAATTTTAGCTACTTTACACCTAGTGGCATCAGAATATTCACGCTTATATTCTTTTATAAATAATTTCGTTTTCACAAACATATTTCTTTGTTTTTCTTCTTTAAACTACCTTTACATTCACACAATCTTTTATTGAATCAGGCATATAACACTTTAAATGGGCAATAAACACATAAATCTAATACATACTTATTCTACACGCGATTTATACTACGTACTCCTTAAGTAGTCTTGACACTGCTTCCATTGTTTCGCTTGGGGTTCTCCTCCACCTGTGCGCCAGGTCTCTTGCGGCTCTTTACAGCTGTATTGTTCTTTATCTCGACAAGAACGTCTTGGTCACTTATGGAATACTTCTTCAGCACCTCGTCAAAAGTCTTCTTCTAAATAAAGTCATATATATTTACAGGTTGAGTTTTTTCGAACATCCCCTTATATTTTTTAACAATACTTACAGGTTAATAATTTTACGGTATATTGGTATATTTCTAATAAACGATTCATAATAAACTATTGGTTTTAATTTATGTCCAATCAAATAATACCTGCTTGTCGACAAGGATAACCTGTTTCCCAAGTGGGACGAATTTGGGTACTTGGCCTCCTGATCGTTCAATTTTCTTACGAGCAGTTTGTCTAGATTTATAAAATAAATATTTAATTTTCGCTCAATATTTCTTCCTAGCAGTCTAGCAGTTTATCTAGATTTATAAAATAAGTATTTAATTTTCAATAAATACACACTAATTCAATTCAATTCAATCACAAAATGTTCCTACTACACGTAATTTAACACTCACCCAATGTGATAACCGATAGTCTTTATAATCTTCGCGTATTCACCAATTTCTTCACTGATTACCACTCGAGATTTCTGTGCCTTGTTGTAACTTTGTAGATTGGTCATCGATTCCTTGGAAAGAACGGATCGAACGCTCACCACGTTATTGAGATGCAGCTGGAATAATAATACTTTTTATAATTCGCTTGCTTTTGCTTTAATTCCTCCACTTCTAATGTTTTCTAAGACAATTACCAATTTGCATAGTAAAATTACTTTACATAGATAGGTTATTACTTTTTATACCGTATTGGTTTCGCATTATGGTTATTACAAAATTTCTCTACAATAATGATGCTACATATTTAAATATATCATATAACTCTTACGAGTATGTTCTTTGTTCCATCCGTATTGGAGCCTTTCGGGTTTACAGACATGATGTCTCGTTCAGACAATTCCACCTTGATCGCATTTTTGGTAAATTTGATAATCTCCTTCAGATAATCACTACCATCTACCAATTGCAGATTACGAATTCTCACCATACAACGTCCTATGGTGGTCTCCAGCTGTAATTAAGAATATTTAGTTCTCATGTTTTCCTGTTTTCATTTTCATGTTCCTTAGAAAAATAATAATTACGTTAACATCAAGAGTGTTAATTCTTCTATACTTTACATACTATATAACAAATAATTATTCGATTAACTTACAGAAGAGATTCTTCCAGATTCTTGGGTGAGCAAGTCCTCCCTACCCAGAGCTCTTATGAACTTGGGAATATCCCTCATAGTCTTGTCTTCACTGTACTTATTTAATACATTTTCTCATAATACATTTCATATACAGCAAATACACTTAAACAATATAACAACATACGACATAAAATTACTATAATAGGATTGTATAGATAAAATACATGGTTCTTCAAATAACAGATATATACTTCCCATTTCCCGCACTTTTCATTTTGCCTTACACGTGGAATTTTCGTTTCAATTGTCATTATTCAGTTGTCTAGTTTATTCATTAGAAATTTTAATTATTAATATACTTACTACAGACTACATACTACACCAATTAGTTCCTTTCAGGTCTATTACGTGTATGTATATGTGTTTGTATGTATATTTTATGTACTACAGGTTTTTGGTCTCCTTTTTTGTTAATAAAGCTTTTTTTTTTTTTTCCTACCTAGTGTGGGACAAGCCATTGCGGCTTTCCTCTGTCCTCAAGGATGGAGTATGTTCTTAGGAACATAATACGCCTTCCGTTAGGAGGGTTATCCCTTTGGGATTTTCTATCCGTTTTAGGATAAAACTGTTTCAATAAACCAATATAAACAATTTTTTCTATTTATATATATTAATTTATTATTATATTGCACAGGCATACTGTTTTTGTTCATTATGTGCTTATTATTTGGCTTTACGCTTACAAACTATTTAGATGGCTACATTTGCTTTAGTTACATTTAACATTAACAACCAATAAATACTTTGGGTAGAACATCAGTAGTATAATACGTCATAATTTCTTGAGCTTCATACGTTTGGGTTTTCGGGCTTCTCACTACTGTTACTTTTATAGTAGCAGACAATTGTTTTTTGTCAACTTATTGTGATTCACCAATTATAATGATTTAAAAAATTTTTTTATGTCAACATATTCTGATCAACTCCTTATATTCAACGTTATCATATATATTGCATTATGCACCAATTATTAACTGCCACTACTACCTACTATTTGACTCTATAAGCATACTGTAATTATTTCTATTTAACTTACTTTCACGGCCTCACATGTCGGATTTCTATGATTATTGGAGGCTATGCAGTCTAATTCTACTATAAATTTGCATTATTATGGTCTCCGAGTCGCTATGATGGGAGCAGAAATTACATTCAACATATTATACTTACATTATATTGTTCAATTCTCACCTCTGATAGGGACCTAGGCGGTTGTATGGTGTTGTATTGGGAGCTCACCATGGACCCTGAGGAGCCCTAGCGACAACGTGGTAGAGGTTTTTTAATCTCGTAACCACCACGGGGTCCTTAGATTGGACCGAAGTGCTCCCTATGACACCTTACCTCTGAAGCCTAGGGCGGCGGAAAGAGGAACATTGTATGCCCTACAAATACCTCAAATGCATATTTTCTTTATAATTCATTAAGTTCAACTAAGCTTTGCCCGAAAATGTACATTACCTCTCTACAAGGCACTCAAGAATTTGGCGTCCCTTGTGGAAGTAATAGATGTAAATTATGCACTAATATTTCATATGAAGGAGTTATACGCAGTAGCTCAACTAAGTATTTTTCAAGTTTGTATGCCACATCGACCTCTAATTGTTGCACTAAAGCAGTAATATATTGTATAACATGCGGAAAGTGTGGAATCCAATACGTTGGAGAAACAAAACGTTCTTTAAAAGCTCGTATGGCACAGCATAGATGGCACTTTAAGAAAAACTCTCAAGACACAATCCTTTACAGACATTTTTCTGAATGCCAATCTGGTACAGATAATAAGCTGTTTACACTCCACTTACTGGACTCACTAGAAGAAAACAAAAATGACTTGCTTAGAAAAGATAAAGAGCTTTTCTGGATTAAACTTATTAATTGCGCTTTTCCTTATGGACTTAACGACCAAATAAAAGGTTATGGTATTATTAGTGATCGTAGCAAATCAGGCCTAGGAAACTCAAACCTGCCATACTGGTCTCTTAAAATTACTCGACCTTATAAGATACGTGGTCCTAGGAAAAGGAGAGGAATTGATAAAACCCCGATTAATGAGCTAAATTTGTCCGAGGTTACATCATATGATAAACTTTCCAATTACAATTTTTCCTTACGTAAATCTACAAAAAGAGTCTTGTTGAGAGAATATCATGAAAACGGTCTATCACATTTAGAACGTAAAAATATTGAAGCGCTGTGCGGTAAAATGACAATACCATGTCGAAATTCCAAGCCACTCACAAAACCAAAGCAACCAGACTTCACTCTACACATTCCCTTTTATGATGACAGTAGATCACCCAATTTGCAATATTTTATTAAAAAACGTATTAAGGAACATTTTCTTAATAATAATATAGATGTACAAAAACGCCCTCTAATTAGGTTTCACTATAATTACAATATCCCTAATGGTCCTAAGTTGTTCAATTATAAGGATCATATTACATGTATAGACATTATCGACCAGTGCCACTGTGACGAATTATTTGCATTTATGTACTAATAAAGAAAAAATCAGTTTAAATAATACTCTACATATAATAACTGGAAACTCTGAGATATTCTCACGCAAATTTCCTAATGCTGTTAAAGTTTTCAAAAATGGTACCAAATACCGAGAAGTATTTACAAATAAAATGTTACAGAAGCTACTTTTATATTTGAAACACGATATACACGATAAAGTAGACAAATACTGTAACAAACATAGATTAATCACAACTTTTCCTTTAAATATCGACGATGTCACTACCTTCGATTGGACTGATTTCAAGTCATCTGGTAACCATGAAGAAATTATCAATATTAGAAAACAATTCGTAATCACATGTGTTGATAAAGCGCCTAGTAATTTCTGTTTTACCTGTCCCCGCTTATATAAAATGTTTTTAGATAAGGAACTAGGTAATATCAACGGTAACACTACTGGTAATGACACATATTCCCCTTATGCTACACGATCCGTAGAAACCATTATAAATGAACACAGGACTTTTTCAAACCTTTTTAAAATCAAATTAGACGAAGAGGACTTGTTTCTCCCTAATATTTATGCGATTCCAAAACTACACAAAGAAACTATTAAGATGAGGTTTATAACTGCTGCTAAACACAGTAGCTTAAAGCAATTATCAATCCTAATACAGAAAGCACTGAAACATCTTAAATCTCATTTTAAAAACTACTGCAACGCCTCTTGTAATTGGTCTGTAAACACTTACACTCACTTTTCAATTGATAACTCTCTAATTATCACTAATGGTTCTGATATCAACAAGTATGAAAAGGTTAAGACATTTGATTTTACCAGTCTGTTTACAAATCTCCCACATAACACTATTATTACCAATATTTCAGAACTAATAGACATTTGCTTTAAAAATGCAGGACGTGAGTTTCTAAATGTTGGTTATAAAGCTTGCTATTACACTGACAAATCAACCAATACTACGTATTCTAAGCCGGAAATTAAACAAATTATCTCATATTTGGTTAAAAACAGCTTCTTATTATACAAAAACAAGGTCTTTCATCAAATAAAAGGAGTTCCACAAGGTGGTAATGCGTCACCTTTACTTGCTGATCTGACACTTTCAATGTTAGAATACAAATACCTGAAAAATTCAGCAAATATGCATTTAAGTCGCAATGCCAAAATTTATCGTTATATGGATGACATTTTACTTTTGTATAATCATGATAATATCCCTAGTAAGTTACAAGACATTTACCCTAATGCTTTAACTCTAGAACCAGCTAATCAGGGCGACAAAGAAACAGAATTTCTAGACTTACACCTTAGTAAGCAAGAAAAATGGACAATTAATTTGTACAACAAAACAGATCACTATTCATTCGAAGTCAATAGGTTTCCCATATATGATACCAAACTATGTATTTCTACTAGACACAATTGCATTATAGGGGAAACTCTACGAATTAGTCGTTGCACATCGACCTTAGTGCTTTTCAAAGTTAAAATTAAGGAATTTTATGATAAACTTATCAAAAACGGCTATCCCACATGTGTGGTGGTTAGCATTTACATTAAAAGTTTTAATGTTTACCCAATTATCCCACATAAGTATAGAACTTCGGCTAAATATCTCACTGAGTGGGTATGTTCCATTTCGGCAAAAAATTGATTTCCTTTTGGATCAGAACACACATGGACCCCTGGGATCCTAATCATAAGAGGTCACAGTTAACGTGACGCATCGCAACGCATTAACCTACGTTCGACACTTGAGACATGTATACGACATACACTTCCTATTACTTGTACCGTCAAATTTTCATTCTATTTTTTTTATTTTTTTACATTTTTTCACTATATTTAAATACAAATTTCTAATAATCAACTTTTGATCAGGGTGTCGCACTGACGAGCACCCCCGCCCTGATCAAAAATCCTCGTCTGCGACAGGGGGTCGAAACGAGGTCCGTGTTTTACACGGTATTTAAATTCTATATATACATTCCAACTTCAATACATACAATAGTATGTCAGCATTAATACTGTCATATTTTCCCTTCTTATATCTTCACCTTATGAATCAAGTCTTTGTAATACTAATTCTGTTTATTATTTGTCTAAACTAAACTAGAAAATCCAGCATGTTTTATTGATTATTTGCTATTGCAGGATAAGTGGCGAGAATACTTCAACGAAGGGAACGAACAGGGAAGGATCGGCGGAAATTACGAAAATGAGTGAGTGATTTCGATAATGAAGAATTCGAGGCCGCGTCGCGCAAATGCATGTTCGCGAGAACAGCGCGAGAACAGCGTGAGAGCAGGAGGACCCCCCCCCCCCCGGAGAGTGTGCGCGGGAAGTTACTGCACATGTTTATTAGCAAGGTGACTTATAGTGATGTGAAGAGATATTTAAAAAATAAAAAATATTTTATTTTTAAATTATCATTATGATTATTTTTTATGAGTAGGGCACAACTCTTACAAAATTTTCCAAGCACGTTTGAATCGTAGTTTTTGCTGACTCAAATATTTTTCCCGGTTTGCGATTTTAAAGCTTTTTTTTTTGTTCTATGATTTCTAAGAACGAAAAGTAGACTTTACTTTACTTTGCTGCTATCACTTCTGTGAGAAAAGTATAAAGATAAATAGACCTGTAGCCTAAGTGGGAAAAAGTGCAAGTCTGCAGACCTCTTTGAAAAGTATTCTTATTAATACCTAGTGTTATTTTACATGTATGCTACGACTAACACTCATGTAGAGTAAGAATGTTCTAGTGCCAGGTTCCTTCTGTTTTGTAATGTCTGTTTGTGGTTTGCTGATCTAATCCTGTACCTAGGCACACTAAATTGTTTGTTATTTTTCATACATTGCAACTTCTTTTCACTGCAACCAATTCCGTACATTCTGTGCAAGTAAATTGAGGAAAACTTTTTCTCGTGGGCCTGTCCCTTTAATAATCACGCCGTGGAAAACCTTTAGGAAGACTTGCTTTCACAGGCCTCTCTTTTCCACTGAATATCTACCAGACCTACATCCTAGTTCTGGCGAGCTGCCAATCATAATGGAGCAAACTTTGCGTGTACTTTTGCCATTATCGCTTTGAGACACCTTCTGGATCGCAGACTGATTCAATTTGGCTCTTTCATACACTTTTTGCATATCTCCTTGTTCAACTCTCCTCACTGTCTAGCTCTTCCTCTCTCGTTCTTTCTCCACCTCTCTCTCTCTTTCTTTGTACGTCTTTCTCTCTCTCTCTCTTTCTCTCTCTCTTTCTCTCTCTCTCTCTCCCTCTCTTTCTCTCTTTCATTCTTTATTTTTCTCTTTATCTCCCTCTCTCTCTATCCTCAGCTTTTCAGCAACTGGCAGGACACACTTCGTTGTCCAGTTATATTTTGGTCTCAAAATATGACAACTTTCTGAATCTTTAATTTTTCTCAATTCGCAGTGTTTCAGTTCGTTTTTACACCTAGCGTTTTACAAAACTTTGTAATGGCGCGACGAAAAACACTGCTCATCAAATCGTATTGAATGGTTCATCATTATGAATATTAGATTGAGCTAAACTGTGTTTGATCAATATTTATTTGTACTATATTTGGTGAGGTAAACCATTGATCCATAACTCTAACCTAGTCGACTTATTGTTTGGTTTCCTTTTCTTGATTACTGAGCTGTGCTCTCTGTGGATCACTTCTGGCATCATAGTACCCCTTTAAAGTGTCTGGCTCATGGGGAAAACGTTTTCCTTTTTTTCTTATGCTGAAAGTATTATTTTAGCAAATATGTAGTGAAGTGAATTTCTTGCATAATAATTAATAATAGCGCAACAGTAGATCCAGCGATAAACCCAGCGTTAGGGTTAGAAAGGAGACTCTTTTTCCACGCTTCTATGTAACTTTTCGATATTCGAGTTCATTGATCGGGTCAGGCGCGGGGAAAAAACCTATGAAAGGGACCTGGCCTCGGTGAGCCTGACCCTTTAAAGCGAAATACCGGCTGTTTTTTGAAACGCATTGTGTGGACAACTGCATTCTTACGCATTTATGTTAATTTGCTCGAATTTGCTCGATTTTTTATTCTTATTTATGTTCATTTGCCTAACCTGCATAGGAATGTTGGTCTACTCGATCTGTTTCAAAAACGGGCATGTATTTCGCTCTAAAGGGGCAGGCGCGGGAAAAACTAGGTTGTAGGTTGTCCTCGGTGAGATTGTTTCATCAAAGAAATTCGTAAACGAAGGATTTCCATTTCTTATCACAATTCATAACTGTGTCTGTGAAAAAAACTTTGATCCTATTTTAAAGAAAAGATAACAAAAAGTGCTTCTGTCAGACTCTCATTTTATTGCAGGCAACGGAATTCTTGCAGTTTTAAATTTTTCATGGCAGTGTAGTTTGGCAACTTTTAAGAAGAAGCAGTTATCATTCGATAATCTTAGTTTCTTTTAGAATTAAGCGATCAGCTAAATTCCGCTCAGTGAATTAAAGTAACGTGTTCGACAATATATTTGTATAAGGATAATAGACTCGCATTAGTGATATGTTGCAATTTGCTGTAAGTTCACAGGGAAAAAACCATCGTTGGCCCATCACCAAATGGTTTCCACCGAAAAAACCATATGTTGACTGGTTCGTGGATGGTTCGTGACCGTTTGGTGACCATCTGATGATCTGATGACGGTTTTCGATGAAATTTGATCATGAATTGGTAACCAAATGGGGTGGCCCACGAAAAAATCCAGTGAACCGTCACCAAATGGGTCCACTCATTTCCTATGTTAGTGCAGGCACTTGAATTGCTTATTGTCGTTAGTCGTTATTGGTGGGTTTGGATCTTACTATTTTTTGTAAGGTTCACGGACCTTACATTACTTAGGTAGATTAAGAATTTTATTCTGATTTCCACTTCTCCTCCTCTTTCTTATCGTTAGTTTCAATGAGTGTAGTTAACGAACATCTAAAAGAAAAATGCCTAACAAGCTGATGATTGCTTATGTTCGGGATATAGAGAAACAGAGATAGAGAGAGAGAGAGAGATAGAGAGAGGGAGGGAGAGAGAGAGGGAGAGGGAGAGAGATGAGAGAACACTACTTGCTGCAATTGTGTGTAACATTGTCCAAGAGATGTGCCTACCTTCATCCATCTCTCTCACCTAGTTTCTCTCCTTCTTAATATCTCTATCTCTCTCTGATAGCTGATTATCTCTATCATTCACTTTTCTCTCCCTCTGTCTCTTTCTCTCTCTCTCTCTCTGCTTCTCCCCACCCTTCAATCTCTAGGTGCCACCTGTGGTGCAACATACGTCGTATACAAGATCACAATCGTTCACCAATCCGTCTCAATTCGCATGTTTGAATCTAATTTGCATATGTCCCGCCATATAGTGTAAAGCTGAGGAGGTTCAGACCCAAGAAAATAACGCCGCAGACATCGGTTGACATATTTTGACGGGTTGAAAAAGAAAATACTCGAACCAAAAGCATGCGTTTATTCTTTGTGTGTAACTGATGTTATTTGAAATTAGTAACTAATGTGAGGTGACAAGCAGGATATTTATCGGCGTATGGTTCTCGCTTCTTCCCGTTATTTATTTTGGTCACCTATGTCCCATAAACTGGTAACTCGAAATAATGGTTGGTAGGCATTGTTGGACTTTGTCAGTGTATGAGTATGCCACGGCGTACACCTAGATGTCCAAATAAGTTCTACTTCTCCGCTATATGTATATTGATTTCTTTTAGGCCAATGACTCTGTTTTAACATTACGCTTTATTAATCAATTGAAACTATATTCTTGGCTTCTACCTTTGATCAATTTAATTTAATTGTGTTTCCATTGAAATAACCGTTGTTTGCTGACGAGACTGAGAGGAACATCATTACAATTCAATATCAAAAAGTGACTGCACGGTCACTTTAATACATAATTTATTCCGATACAAACCGGTTTTGACCGCCTGTAGAGAGAAAAACCTTTCGCAAAACCAAAATACTCTAATATTCTGCATTTTAGCTCCTAAAAGTTACATCGCAATCAGTTCTGCTTGTTTTTTAAATTATATATTAGTAACATAATATTCGCGTTTTATTGGTTTACATGCAACGGGCATTCATTGCAAATTACAGTGCCACTTAATTGAATAGAATATATGAACGTAATACTAATACATACTAGACTCTAGTTGTGCAACATTCGTTTCACAAACCACGTGCCATACCGCTTTAGCTTTATTTATTTAACTTTCAGCTTCGTACTATTTCGATCAAAATATTGGGGAGCGGAAGCCGATCTGGGGAGACCGGTACAGGTAATTATTGATTTATTTTTCTTTTATATATATATTTTAATTACGTAATAATTTAATTATTGACTTAATTAATTAATCGCTTATGTCAGGTCATACGCTCAGCGTAACGGTTACATGGCTATGGGCTCGACAACACCGCAGCCACCGTATGTTTATTTTTTAAATCTTCTCTAATATAATTGTATTTTTTTATAAATTTGATTATTTCTCTAATATTTTACTAACATCATTCGCTTAAGTTCCCTATTGGGAGATAATCTTCTTTATACTAATCATCCGGTTTTTGAAACACATCGAGTACACCAGCTTTCCTATGCTCTTATGCAGCTTGTGCAAATGAACATAAATTAGAATAAAAAAAAATCGAGCTAAATTCGAGTAAATTCGAGTAAATTATCATAAATACGTAAGCATTCAGTTGTCCACGATGCGTTTCAAAACCGGCCGGTATTTCGCTTTAACATGATAAACGTTCTTTACCGTGTTCTGTTTTTATTTCTCTTTTCGTATTATTAGCTGCTGTTTCGTATTATTAGCTTGATATTTTTTATTTATTTTTTTACTGGCAGCTTCCACATTGAGCTCCTTTCATAGTTTAATACATACGTGATCCAAATCCAAGAACTCTTTCAATTGTGCCCAACAGGAACCGAACCTGTGATCCTTCGCGCCCACTTAAATTCTATCGCTCTAACCACTTGGCTATGCATACCCTATTCAGGCCGGCCGTTACCCCAGACGATGAAGAAGACGGGATAAATTGTTCGCCGTGCTGTGATAATGAGAATATAAGGTAAAATAAACAGAGTTTGTTGATTTGTTTGATTGTAGCCCTGTGCGTTACGCTAACATTTGGAAACTAAATATTGGTCACAAAATTCACAGGCTTAGCTGGATTCGAACCAATAACCTCTACTCTTGCTAAAAAAACACATTGTCAAATGTTTTGACCACTTGCACTTAACTTTATAATTCGACGGCTAACCGTGCTAACCGCAAGCTGCGATCCAGTAAAAAGGGTGCAGCAAGTAACATGTTGCTAAATGTTGAACTGTTTGCTTGTTTTTGATGTTTGAAAAGCATTTCACTTTTTAGTCGAACGTTTCGAGCGATACTATTAGGTCAATTACTGTCAATATGTCTATGTGGTACTGGTGTAAGTAGCCAACTTTTGTCGAATGCGGGAATTAATGCACCAGCAGGTTGGTATTTATTGATTTTTTTTATGAGATGTATGTCAAACTTTGGATACGTAGATTTTGTTGTATTATTACTGTGAGCAAATATTCAGTTGACAGTAAATACTCTACGTCATGGTCATGGTGATGTGCCATTCAAATAGACAAATTTATTTTATTTCGATTTATTGAATTTCAATCAAATTTATTGATTTTTAACAAACTTGTGTACTCAACAAAATTCCAGCTCAAAATCTACCAAATTATCTCTTGTTATTTCTTGTCTACGGTACCGCTCTATTTTGTAAGGTGAGCAGTTTTTTTTTTTGCAATTTTTTACCAGGCGTGAATTGTTTCGTTCTTGTATGAGTGTATGCTACCCAGGATATTTGCTGATGATCTACATGACAACTACGACGTAACGTGCATCAGAAAACTTTTATAATTATAAGATAAAAACAATATTTTAGGGCGGCGAAAACGGGTTCGCGGCAGTGATGCGTGCACGCGGGTGGAAGTATTTTATTCTGGCATTAATCGACGTCGAAGCCAATTATTTAATAGTTCTCGCTTATAAATATACCACACTCACTAGTGTACAGGTGAGACTATCTTTCGATATTAACTTTTTTTAAAGGGAGTTGTCATAGTCGTCCTTTTTAAAATGAGGTGTCATGGTAGGTAGGGAAGTGTCAAGGGAAGTGTCGAAATGTTTGTCCATACAGTACCCAATGTCTATTCAGCTACTTGACTGTATGACGATCCCTACAGTACTCTTGCTGTCGTGGCTCTTCCTCTCCGTACGCTATCTCATCTCTCACATCGTCGGCGTCTGTATATGTCTGTTAGGTATCGCATGTCTTATTTGGGCCGATATTCTGGATGGAAAAGGATCGATTGGAGGTATTTTTAGTTATATTTATTATACATAATTGCTAAAAACTCCCTATCACTTAATTGCTTTCACAAAGGATTTTGGGGTTCTTAGGCTTCTGCCATGTATATATATATACATACGCTTAGAACGTGAAGCACAAAACACGACTTGGTCAGAACAATAAACATATCTTCGCCTTTTTCCTTTCTGGATGAGTTAATTAAGCAGTAGTTTAATAAAGTAATAGTTAAGAGTAAGGGATCGACGTGTAAATTCAGTTTAACTATTTATTTTAAAACCCACGTAGTTGGAGCGTAACACAAGTACTTAAATGTCTTCCATGTATTTCAGGTAGTGACCGGCCACTCGGCGATCTCCTATGCATTGGTGGTTCTCTTTTATATTCCGTTTCAAATATCAGTGAGGAATTTCTGGTGAAATCGCATTCGCGAGTGGAGTATTTGGCCATGATGGGCACTTTTGGATCACTTATTGCTGCCATACAAGCGTGAGTTGTGCTATCATTTTTAGAATGTTCTGTAAACGTGGATATATGGTTCTAGGCTTCTAGGTACTAGTCACTGGCTGAATAAATAAGACTCTGATTGTGTTGCGCGATCGAAAGTTTGTCAGAGTTTGACGGAAACTCTGGCGAAGCCGAATCGCACGAGCAGTGTGTTGTCCTACGTAGCACTTCGACTGATCTCCCTCCTTCTCTCACCTCCCACTGGTCAGGTTGGGAGACACTCCCAGCGTTCGTGCATGCGGCCACCGGAAGAGCCAAAGATGGCATGATAACTTGTTCGGCAAGACGCGGTGTAGCATTAGGACGGACTCGGTTGAACATGGTACCTTTCACCGCTATATGAATAACCTTTCAGTGCGGTTCTCGAGGTCGGTGCCCTAGGTTCAATAACCTGGACGGGTTCGATTGTCGGTTATTTTGCCCTATATGCCTGTTCGATGTTCGTATTTTCTTCATTTGTGACTGTGGTTTTACAACGGACAAGTGCTCTGATGTTCAATTTGTCCACACTGACAGCGGACTTTTATTCGCTACTTTTTGCGCTATTTTTATTCAAAGACAAGGCGAGTGAATAGCTGAAATTGCTGTAAATAGCTTTTGCATAAAGAAATTATTTCTCGGATTCGTTGAAAAGTCTATGAAATGTAGAGAGACTACCGCTTTAGTGATACTGCACCTGGTCTTGCTTGCGATGGGCTTACCTTACACGGTGTAATAGTACATACATTTTAAGTTTTACAACAGCCGGCTTTTGATACGTAACCTGAACGCTGTATCTGTATCCCCATGTAGTGTACGCAAGTAACTGCGCGGTACTGCTCCGACTCTTTAGTATAATGCTGTTAATTAGTATACATATCGCTTTAAAGTATTTATGTTTTAGTTCCACTTTCTTTACTTCGTATCCTTCATCGTTGTCATATCTGGATCCGTGTTGTACTCGTTACGGCCGACGGAAATAAGGTTAATTTTTGTGAACAGCGTGACTATGAATTACAAACATAAGGCAAACTTTTTTTTACAAACTGTAGAGAATACACAGACCCTTCCAAAGGGTACATTTGCGTGTCGTGTACACAGTCCGTAGTTTTAAAGCGAAATGCTAGCCCCTTTGGAAAATTTGCATATGATATATCCTAGGCTAAGTTTGTACGATTGCCGTGGACGATCGTACAAAATTAGCATAGGATACATAGGATTTGCTTGTCATATGCAAATTTTCCAAAGGGCTAGCATTTCGCTTTAACAAATGTGAAACACGGTAAGAAACTGCCAAGCAAGTATTGTGTCGGGTGCACGGGGAAAGTTTTGCCCATTTTCTGCATAAAAAAGAACTTCCATATCGCCCAACCCAATCTTTTATACCCGAGCCCTCGAGAGGACATTCGACAATCTAGCCTATTGACAAATTAGCTTGTCAAAGTCTGACACTTGACCCAACAAGTTATGATTACGGTTGATTCCTTGATGTTTTTAATCGTATGCAAATTTTTTAGAGACCCAGACGAACCGCGGCGCGTGTGCCCATGCTTCTTCTCGTGTTGTGTATGCAGTGACTGTTGTTTTGAAACGGGAGAGGAGAGTAGTAGAGGGAGCATAAATGTGAGTTCTAATTTCATTCAAATCAGTCCAAAAATAGAGAAGAGTCAGAATTAGAGAAGGATTATATTTGGTTATTACATGGAATTTGTCGGCGCCGTGTGCTAGTGTGGTGCTTGGTTTGGTTTTGATCTCACGTGATGGGTGACTGCATTCCCATCTATTGTACGCGCAACATTTCACATAACGGCCATTCCCGCACCTGCAGACGTAAGAATTTACATAAAAATGCATGGGAATGTTGTCCGGTATAGAATTCACACCACGTACAGTAATGCTT
This sequence comes from Pelodera strongyloides, assembly GCA_036852015.1. Lineage (NCBI taxonomy): Eukaryota > Metazoa > Nematoda > Chromadorea > Rhabditida > Rhabditidae > Pelodera > Pelodera strongyloides. Next base: position 22,957 of record JAANDG010000713.1, on the reverse strand, counting down.
TAATAATGCATATATTTTAGGTCACCGCAAGTTCCGGACCTCCAGCCTCAGTCCCGGCGAACTCTCTGGCTCTGTATATGCAGCACACCGATTCTCGATTCTGCCCCGTACACGGCCAGAGACAGAATCAAACTCCGATTATGCAAATGAGGCATAATGAGAGGCCGCAAAGTCTTCAAGGAACACGTACCATGGGAAATGGACGATTGTACGAAACAAGGACGTAGTTTGGGGTTTCTGAACTGTAGTTTGTAGCCTTATGTACATGGTACATATATTTGTAGTCAGAAGTTAAAATAATGATTCCTAAGACGAAATTATGAGTGAAATTGAATGATGCTTACTATTAAATGTAAAGTTTCCTTTTGATTTACCTTTTGATTGTCAATCTCCTACGTCCAGAACGGAACGGTATCGTTAGATCAACTATTAATTATTGTTTGGAAACAAACCCGGTAGACTTACATAACTATTCATAATCTTCTTGAACCGATTACCTTCTTGTAATAATTTAATGTGACGTTGTTTATAAACTGATTACGATTTGGTCCAGTAGTATTGTGCTGCTCCCAAATTGAACATCTTATTTGATTTTGACATCTTATACCTCACCTCTGTTTATGTTGTACTTGTTTTTCTTTTACGAAACGCTAAACGACACTTATATACGGCAATCTTAGCCTCCTTTTTTAATATTCTAAATTGTCTTTCTAAATCATCACTTCATAACAATCTCAGTGGAAAACTGAGCCTACTAACTGCCTTGTTTTATTGCGTTAAAAGAGAGAGAAACTAGGATTTCCATTTAAAAACTACGGGTAGTGATCCACGTATTCCGTTGTTATGTTACTTATTGTATGCACATATTTATAATTTAGAAGCAGAATTTTATTGTCACTAAATAATAAAGCCTAGTAATCGTGTGAATGAATATAATAAACTGATTTCCCACAGAAAATGACCACTTCGGTTTTTTTAAATGATATAATTTTATAGAAATTGTACTATTAAACTTCCGCATAAATAACACTTTCGTAATTTTATTCAAACTAAGAGAAAACTCTGTTTTCTATTTCGCAACCTGCGCATTTCAGGAATAAGCTCACGGGCGGCGCAATAGGGATACTGTATCGTTTTCGAAAACGACTTTTTTGGTTCTGGTCATTTCTTTTCAACACATCCTCTACCTCTACGCTGGTTCCTGGAGCTGTACCAAAGCGTGTGGATTGTGGAATCGAGGATTGCGGTCCGCCGGGATTGGTTTGTGGTTTTCTAACCTGCGGTCAGGTAAGTTTATATTTTGATTTATAGTGCGGACTTTTGGCCGGATTTATCCACGGTTTCTTGCTCATATAGAGTGGATGAATTTAGATTCAAAATAACGCGCGCTAAGATGTTTCGATATAAAATGCTCGCAAATCTACATACGATAACTGCGCTTCCGTTTATATATAAAACCGTTTTTTTTTCTCGATAAATCCGGTCGTTGTCCGCACATCCCTTTTGCTCGTTTCGATGTTTACTGTTTTCTTTCTGGAGCCTTGGCATTTGGCAAAGCAAGTATGCTCTGGTTTTTTAATATTTTGAAAGGTTCTTGTTACTGGGCGGGTTCAGAATTCGCTGGGCCGGTTGCTCCGAGAAGCAGTACTGCCCCGCCCGGTAACGTGCTTTAGCGTAGATAGCGGGCATGTGTTGCTACGATTTTTGAACTGGTCGGGCCGGCTTTCTCCGAGAGAGCAGTTCATTATCGTGGGAACACTGGAACTGGTTCAAAATATTAAGAAACCAGTGCAGACTTGATTTGCCATGTATCAAGCCTCTCAAATGACAATTAGTAAACATCTGCTTCTTGTTACCGTTTTTTAAGCTAGAAAAGGGTGAATCGTTTTTGCTCAGTAGATGTGCTGGGAGAATTATGCGTATTATATTTGTTTAATATTTACTCTCAGTGTCATAACAAATATATTGAGGTCATCTGTCTGCTCGCAGTGTTAGTCGCCATCATGTTTCCGGCATCGAGCCAGCTCGCTTCTGAAGACCGACACCGAAGCTCTCTGATTGTTTATGTTTTTCGAAGCTTCAGGTGAGGTTTTCTTTTATTATTCTCATACGTTCCGCTGACCAGGGAGCCGCTCCCGAATTCGAATATTGGGCCTGGTTCAACTTTTGTTTGTTTTGGATGTCCTCCCTCTATGGTTGGAATTTGGCATCTTTAGTTGTTTGCCGGATAGTTTCAGCTAGCATTTATTCAACTAAACTGTATTTTAAAGTACATTGTTTCGAAACAAGTCGACTATTATTAGCATACTCGTTAGTCTCTTTTCTCAACTGGTCCAAAGCCAGGTTAGAGAATCAGTTCGGCGGTACTTCAATTGTCCATTCCACATTTTAGTTCCGTGTCTCTTTCTGGTAAACTGTTTTTGCTTTGCAGGTTGTCCCATGGGAGATGTTCTTTGGTGTCAGGTGGACTGTCGAAGCAAGACGAAACGACTACGTCTACCATATTCCCTTCCTCCTACTCTACTAAAGGGCTGCTCTACGATCTTCCCTTTCTCCTTTTCTACTTGTTGTCGCGTTTATTCGTTTTTGTGTGAATCTGCAGTTAGTAATGGTTGGATTGGATGAGAATTCACTCTTGTATGTGACATCACACCTTTACCCGGCTCCCCTAGGCAATAAATATTATACGGGGAGCCTATCTACTAACACTTGCTTCTGTTCTTTAATAAGTGCGTCCACTGTGAATCGTATGACTAAGTCCAGTGATTAATTTACTCCACTATACTTATCCAATCATGACTATCTGGCACCCATGCTGACCTCTGTCTTTGACACCACCTTGCACGATGGTTTTGCTTGCTCCGTCCCGATTGTTGCTTATGCATTTGTGTCACGGAGTGTGCTGTTCCCCAGGGCCGACGTTTTAGGTCTCTAGGTGTTTCGCGTTCTCTTACGTTTGCTTTGGAAGGTTTGAGAGCAGCCCATGACAACATTGTGTAGAGAATAGTGACAGTTATGTTAACCATAGAGTTACCCGCACTGTTAATTATTGTCAGTCTGCTTGTATGCTCGTTATGTTCCAAAAGATGCGTCGGTTCAGTTCAAGTGTCTGTTCACATGATGAAGTTGTTCTATTTGACAGCTTCATTGTATGACAGCATGCAAAATTGTGTCTGGGGTTATTATTTTGACGTGAGCTATCAGTTAGTATATGTGTGTGCGTGCAGTTTACGCCAAGAGTTGGGCAATATGCCTCGTGTGATCGAGGGACTTTCGCTTAAACATGGCATTCGGTTGTGGTGGAAAACCGTGTGCTTTGTCCTGAACATCCCACATCTACGGGATGGGTGATCGTCTAATCAAGCTGCGCTTTAAATTTTGCCAATCATTGCAGTTCAATTTAGTTGTTTTTGACAGACGCCATCAAACATACATTAGAGAAAAGCGCAATAAAGAAAATCCGGCCGCGGCAGGTGTGTGTCTCTATTAAGGTCCCGGAAGCTATTACTTTATGTTCACTGGTTTCTGACAGTCGCCTAGTTGCACAATTACTATTACACCAAAGGTTCACAAATAAAACAATTTTATTTAACAACAACTGAGATTCACATGAAACCAATTCACAGTAAATAACAACAAATCACAATGATAAACGAATAACTAGCATTTCACTATACCTGCACATAATGTGGACGAAAAAAAACAATGCCCATTCTAACAACGTATGACAGCCACAAATTAACTAACAGGCATGAAACCTTGTGGAACTATAATGAAAGAGAACAAACAGCAATGTCAGTGATGAAAATAAACGTCGGGACTATTAAAGATTGGTCCGCATTTTTAAGACATTATTCCTATTCCTCGCATATGAGATTGAGAGATACGCCATACAGACCCTGGTACATGAAAAAAGGCCCCATACTAGGAATCAAGCCAGACAGAAAAACTCATCATATAGTGTTAAAAAATTGGCCCGCGTAGAGTAAAGAACGTTAAATAGCGGCTATTTTCAGCAGAACACAACACATGAGAAGTTATTATTAAAACAAAACTATTCACAAACCCATTTAGTATCACATACGGCGGAATGGCCACTCCAACGCCGGTCCGCTGATTGCTGCAAAAGAAAAATGTATGAACAGGGCGAACGCATTGCAGTATAACCATAAACAAGAACCCCCGAACTATAACATCGATGAAACGAAAGTGTAACCGAGATGTGACACTTGTTTCAACGCATGTTTCAAAGGTAAATGTACAAAAAGGGCAAATCCACAAATCGTCTTCCTCTATCAACCAAAAATAACAATAAACATACCTTCTCAAACATGAAGCAAGAAGCCGCTTAGACCAATTCATCAAAAAGGGCAATGTTGGCACTGAAATTGAAAACTTAATTCCCATCTTAAAGGTACCTACTTCCTTTCGAGTAAACATAAAAATCCACCTGACATGGTAAACTCATGCTTCGATTTAAACAGTTTGGCCTATACTTCATGAAAACTGTTTATTATAAAATTCCCATGGACGGCGCAGCCCTTAGAGCCAATCCTTTTCCCGAAGTTACGGATCAAGTTTTGGTGTCGAAACGACTATAACACTGCACTAACCATATCAGTTACCTATACCCATACCACTACTAGTTACTACCAGGTTCCAGTTACCACTAGTTAGCAGCTGATTACTGGTACTGTCTGCACAACAGTCCCAACTCCCAAAAACCGGCAATACAGATGACAAGAACACAAGACGATCCATCAGACGCCAAAACCGTGGTCCACGGTCCAACAGCCAAATAAAGACAACAAAAAGTACCTTCTATAAATATCAGCAACATCGGCCATAGCAGAATGACACGGCGTTTCGGGCAGTTCACATCCTAGGTATTCGCTGCTAATGTAGCAGTTCTCCACGTTGGCTGAAGTCTAAAACACACCACATCAAATTGGATTTCCTTTACCTTAGTGATTAAAGAAGATAAAGAAACCCCATCTATTGAAGCTCTTATTTTAATAAATAATGCACAGAAGAACGCTACTATGTATTAATTAACAAAGACAAAAAAATCAATGTAACCTTTGAAAGCTTACACTACGAGATACGAGACCTAACCTTGGGACAGAATAACTGCAGCGTGTAAGTTGTGTAAGCGCAACAATTATGTCTTCGCTTACCACAAAATGCTTCAACATCATTAATGTTTCAACTGGACGTTAATAGATACTTTAACAATATAAGAATGTTGGTTTGTGAGAATGTTGGTTTGGGACAAAATGAAAGCATTAAGTAATGAAAGCTAAACACTGTGATTGAACCTACCTGCCAATCGGCGCTCCCGATCGTCACCAGGGCCGGCGTTCCCAAATTAGAAGCATTCCTTGACTTCGCATACAAATTTTCATCATTCCATAGTTCAACGATAGTCGCGTACGAATCTTTCAAATCCGGGATGTACTCAAATGGATCCTGAAACATTTTCATCTATGCAAACAGTAAGGCCACTCAATCTCTCTCTGGATCAACTCTCAAGGCAACTAGGCAACTCTCTCTCTCCATATCTTTTATCATACCTCATACCCCAAAAATAGTTGCTGCGCTCATCCGCCCATGGTTTTCACCTCAAAGACGGTGAAAAAAACAGATAAATATAACCCTACGCTCATAATTACTACCGTGTGACGTGCAGTGCAAATTAAACACATACGGTACCCAATACACATAATACTACCGTATGACCTGCAAACTAAACACATACGGTACCCAATACACATAATACTACCGTATGACCTGCAAACTAAACACATACGGTACCCAATACACATAATACTACCGTATGACGGGCAAACTAAACACATACGGTACCGAGTTTATGTAGCACTGGCTCAAAGAATCCATGCCGAGCACGGAAGAAGAAACGGCCTCCGCCTCAGTACTCAGTTAATCCGGCAGTGATTAAACGTAAAGTGAGATTTCAAAATCCGAAACACAAAGGAAACTACTTACATAATAAGTCCTTCCTCGCGGCAAGATATCCTTCGCCTTTCTTCTGTTGTATTTAATTTTCACCGGATTCTTGAGCAGCGTGTAATCAGCACTGCGCCCACAAGCATCCGAGTTCCAACAAAGTCCACCCTAAATATAAATAACATAGCACAACTGATTTATTCCCCGATGAGCATAAAATGTCCTATGTCCAGCCCCAGCCAAGTCAAGCCCCTAAAGAGGCTAGGCTACTGTAAAATAATTAGTTCTATCATAAACCCAAACGACGTATCGACGTGGAGAACTGGTTTGTTTACGTTAGCCTAGTCAAGACGATTGTAAAATAATGCGATAATACGTGTCACTCAAATACGCATCTAAACTGTGTACTCCGTCTGATACATGACTATATACACCGTGTTCATATAACCTCAGAAAAGATACGTGATTCAACTTACACCCACCTTTCTTGCGCTCGGATTCGCATTCGACGTAACTTGTCTTAAAAGATTAGCTGCCTTCCTCGCAACACTTTTCTTCAGCGTCAAATTGTCACGCTGCAATCAAAACAATTTTTTTCAGCAAATTGAGCAAATCGAACCAAAACTTGAGCTTGACAGTGAACAATGAATTAAACGAGAGACGTAAGCACACTAACACTACACGAGTGAAATCTAAGCTGTGAAATTATACAGAAAACCCTATATTTTTTCTGCTACTGAAATCAAAACTCGTGTTAAATACCAAAATGTTTAAAATTGGCTCCTAATCCTAATATAAAACACAAACAACCAAAAGGATAGTCTTCAGCAAGACTCACACAACAAAACAGGATACTGGTCGAAAGTAATATCTTGCCAAACCAAAATAGAGACAGCACAAACAAATGGTAGAAAATAAATAAATAAAATAAACAGACAAACCTGAATTAGCTTGGTCATATTCCAGTACCATTTGACGGGATATTTAGACATTTCGAAAGCATCCAAATCCAAAACGGATCTAAACAATCTCAAATCAAATAAACTAATAAATCAAAGAAATGACAAAATACAGGGTAGGATAGGACCTACAGTAACATGTGCAGTGCAATGCATACTTGTCACTATATTCGTTCTTTTCTACTCGTACATGTGTGTTAATGAAGATTCACCTTTAAAAATTGAACTTTGACAGCAAGTCAAGTTAAACAAAAGTTGAATTTCATTGAAAAACTGGCATAGTCTCATGATCATAGAATTGCGTCAAATACAACAACTGATTTGGAATATACTTAAAAAAACAATGCATTGCCCTGCCCTGCCCCTGCCTCATAATCATGAATCGTGAAGCAAACTTCACTCAGACAAATGAAAGAAACCAAGTTACATACCTATCATCGGATGACAACACTGGCGGTGGCGCACCACTTTGTGGGCCCCGTCCTTGAGCTCTATTAGTAATCTTAGGTCGCCCTGGTCCCTTCCGTTGCTGTTTCGCCTCTGGATTTTCAGTCTTTCTAACTCTTCCTCTTTGTACCGTAGTACGTCCACGTCCACGCTTCGCAGTGGTAGGAACGATCGATAACTGCAAATACAAGACCAATAATTAAATAAAATCCAATCACCGGAAGTGGAAGCCGCTAGTAATACTGTTTAATTGCCCACAGTCACCACAGTGATTATTTTCGTCACATATTTATCATCAACTGTGTCTGTTTGTTTTGTTGATGTTTCAACAAACAGTTATTTACACATACATACATACAACGATACAATACTCATTCCGCCATAATTTAGGCTGTTCCAAAAAGTTCACAAAAAGTCATAGTCTGCGGCTGCACATCACATGACATATGGGCAACTCTAACCCTCCTCTCCTCAAAGAAAACGTGTCATCTCACATTATACTATAATTTGCATGAAGCGTGAATTACATTACAGAGACACCAAGACTAGCTAACAAGCTAACTCCTTAAAGGTACGAAACGCACTTACCGGATTAGCTTCTGGTTTCCCGATCTCCAACTTTGGATTATTTCCGGTCGGATCCACAGTGTTGGACTCCGCTATCCACCATTTTTCTTCCTTCTGCGTGACTGGTAAAGATTCCCCTTCATCTTCTTCTTCGGAAAAGTTACCCTGGATAGAAGCAGTCTTGCAGACCTCACCCCTGGAAGTAAGAAAAATAAGTCTCGAAATAGACTATAGACAATAAGTGGATAAATCCTAAACATTAAAAGTGCTGGCCGAAATAAACTGCGTACTAACGTACTGCTGCGTAGACGCTAGGCAGTCACCATGGATAAACTATATCCTAGGGTCAGATCTTCCCATTACATATATAAATAAATTAAAAAAGAACAGCAACACACTGTGATGGATTCAAACATAAATAACCGTAGTAATGCAGGGAAAGAAGAACAAGAAAAAAGATAAGTAATGAAACATACAAGGATTTCGACTGTGCAACGAGGGAACTATTTGCAGTCGGTTGCTCATCGGGGGTGTCCGGCTCCCTATCCTTCTCCTTCTCCTTGTTAGGTAATGCAGATGCATCCTTCGCCGACTTCACCCTCCTGCCACCAGCAACCGCGATAGATTCCTGGAGAGGCAGTTCCACATTTTCTAAAAGAAACAGAAACTTTATTTTCAGCTAGATGGCACGAAAGGCTAGACCGGACAGGTATAAGAAATGTATAATCTTGAGTTCCAAAAAAATCCATAATTAAGGGCGCGTTCGGGATTGATTTTCCGAAAGGAAACTCGGCCAAATCCTCGTTCGGGATGGACTTTTTGGAAACGTTCCAATGCTTGGAGAAAACCAAAAATACAGTAGAATTAGCATGGAAATTGAAAAAATGCGCGGGAACGTTTTGCAGCCAATTGATACTGTATTTTTGGTTTTCTCCAAGCATTGGAACGTTTCCAAAACATCCATCCCGAAAGAGGATTTGGCCGAGTTTCCTTTCGGAAAATCAATCCCGAACGCGCCCTAAACGACAGGCAATGGTTCTGCAACCCGAACCAGAATCGGTGCAATATCACGTAAGACGGAAACTGTGAACTTATACATTTTGAGTGAAACATAACGTTACCAAACAGAACCTTTTCCATACGAATCTAATCATAACAGCATCTAATGTACGTACGGGAAGAAACGAAGGAACTATACAGCAGTTGGCAAATAAAGAGACTCAAACTAATGTATTACAATAGATACACGCATGAAATTAAAGCCAAATGCTAGAAACACAAAAGTTTCTCACCTTTAACGTATTCCTTATCGAATTCGCTAATGCGCCGCACACGAACAGTTTCGGCCCAGCTGACGCGTAGCGACTTTTTGGGTCTGCCTCTTCCTCGCTTTGTAACTGGAACAAGCTTACAATTAATGAATTAATTGTTAAATTAAAGAAATTAAAATCAAGATTTTGATGAAATGATCAAATCATCAAATGAAAATAATCAACTAATCAGATGTGCGACGTCCTGCATTTCATAATAAAGACAGTGTTATAACGACAAAACAGCAATTGACAGCAAAGCAAATAAGAACCAGTCAAAGCGGTATGGGATGAGATAAAAAAAAAGCATGACGAGCAATTGCAGTTCCATGTATTCTATGCAAATGCAGTTATGTACCCATCCGGTCTAGATGAGCACAGAAAATACATGAGAATGCTACTGTCGACTCGACAAGCCATACATTTAATAAGCACGCGCCATACCGTTTCGATTGTAGTTTAATTTATTAAAATTATTGTAATTTATTGGACGCACGACGCGAAGCGCACAATACAAAAAGCCCCTTACCTTTAAGGGATGATTTCACGCTCAAGCTGGGATTGGATGAGGCAGCAGACGGTGATGGAATGGCGGCAGGTTCGGGACTTTCGGGGTCCTAAAGCAAGCAATTTTACTCGAGCCTAGATCCGAAAATTCCAAATACGAAAGAAATCTTCAAAAGAGAGCAGCAGTCACAATAAATAGTTTACTGCAAATCTCGACTTGCTTTTCTCAAAAGTATTTCAGGTGATGACTTCTTAGTTATACGAGATATCAATTGTGTGAATTGTGAATTTGTTTTGCAAGCCAGCTCACAGTTCAAAAAAATCCTACCTGTTTAAGAAGCCGAGAACTCCAACGGCGTGGACCAGGGCGACGGCCGGCGTCTCGTGGCGACATGCAGGCGTCAAAACTAGAAATTATAAACTGCAAAACGCATTAACATATCACACGATGCACAGAAGAGAACCTCTACGAAGTTTTCAACAATTCGTTCAAAGAAAGTGTATAAAGTAACAGAGAAAATGGCTGAATCTGCACGACGCCGCCTGAACCAAGAGTTTGACTGCAGCGCGCTTCCTCAATCTCGACTTGCTTTTCTCAACTTGAGAATAAACAATACTTTCAAGTGACAAGTCAACAAGGTCAGTAAGGGACCGAATTCGAACAGAGTTCAATTAGTATGATTCACACTGACAAGTTAGTTAATAAAGCTTTCTACACATGATAATAAAACTATCGTACAACATATATCGTACAATGTACAATGATTGAAGGGGCTCAGCTCACGCCAAAAATAACCAAACTAGACTTTAAACCGACATTCTTGATTCCCAGGGAATTGTTTCACTGTGATGTCCGATTGGATCGATCTGGTCCGATGTCCGATTAGATTATCGAACTCGTTATAATAATGCGGGATCGGTATAGCAAGCTAACACAATATTTTGCGAAATTCACTGAAACACTTACAATAAGTGAAAGCGTCAGATGCGCACGTCTCAACAGAATGAGAAGAGGTGACGAGCTCGAGCGTTGATAGTTTCATGTCAGGGCGTGGACCACTCGTGAGAATTCACTTGAAAGGTCATTGAGGTCCACAAACTTACGCGAGAAACTCCATGATGGTTTAGTAGTCGGGCGGGCGGTTCAACCTTGGAATATCCGCACTTATCGAAAGCAGAGCCGTCCAATAACAGAAGGAAGAAAGGAGGCGAATCTACTCGCAAAACGAAGCTCCCAAGAACGATTCATAGCACACTGCGAATTCATACACAAAAAAGCGATCGCCCGATAAAGCAAAATAACCATCCAGATTGCAGCATTCGGTTAGTAAACGCAACAGTAGAGTCTGAGTCTGAAAGTATGAAATGTATAAGTCAACCTCAGCTATACTCTTCAAGTGATTAAACATGTTGACATTCAAAAACCCACGACAAGCGCTAAACCCTCCGATTCAAATGCATACGAACACTGCGTGTATAGGGCGGTGCCCCAGCAGTGAAATCTAGTAAGAATAATTAATACAAAGCAAAACTAACCATATAGTCGAGTGATCCACGTTGTCCAAGTGGTCGAGCCCAGTTAACTAAACCACTTTTCTTGAAGGTTTCTGCACGTAAATAGAGAGCCGGAAAGTCGGCAACCATACCTGAAAATAGCGGGAACGTACCAACTACGCCGCTATAGTCCAACAAAAGACGGAAAAGTGCAGTATCGGAACCATGATAGAAAAGCTGACCAGCCCGGTAAGGCCCAGAGAGAAGAATCACCAGCAACTGATAAATCACTTTAAACAAATTACAAAATAACAAAGGTGATTTTGATCCAACATGTACAACATCCATCCATTATTTCATAAATAAGCAATGAAATTTACGCGCCGCAGCATGTCGCGATGTCCAAAATTGGTTTAAACTAGGTCTAAACTAATTTCGTACCAGTTTTAGACCACCGGTGCCATCCCGGGGCCTTCGAAAAGGAAAACCGTCCGTTTTAGGCACTAAACCGGTCTATTTCCGGTCTATTTGCCTGATTTTATTGCAGACCGGTACTAAATCGGTCTATCCGTTTTCCATGAGTGCGCTAAGTTCGCATTTTTATTTGAATTCTACGTTTGCGGGAAACGCGTCTACGGTACTTGGAGCTTATAATAGTTGTTCTTGCAAAACAGGTGTTACTAAATGTTTTAAAAACAAACAACCAACGTAAGCAACAACATAAACAAAATGAGAGGACAGCAAAATAAATGTTTATTATTGACATCAAAGGGGGACCGGGGACCTAATTTCCTCATTTTTCACAAGGTTAATCTCTCAGTAAGACGTGTTGTGAATATATCATAAAGCCGATCTACACAATTGCTCCAGTTCAGCCACAGTATTCGAAGGGAAGAACGTTTTCCGCACGTCCTCGACTGTTATCGCTGAAAATACAAAACCATTTACCTATATTTGTTTACCTGCCTTGTTTGTATAGAGACAATTAACCATTTACCTGCCTTGTTTGTATAGAGACAATTACCCTTTGCATTTTGGACCATCAATCACGGACTTTATCACCTAATATCTCCGTCAGTATTGAAATAGAACACTACTTTTTGTATTCCAAATTTTTATTATCCCTTATAGAAAATAAAGAAACAAAAAAAAAACACACGCAATTTAAGGTGAGCCGATCCCTTTAAGGATTAAAAATAAACAATAGTTTCAAACTGCCGACGTACCGCGCTTCCAAGCACGTAGTAAAGGAGCAAAAGAGCAAAATGGAGCCTCACATTCACATACACGGTACATGCGTAGACTTGCAGTACTTGAAGCGCCGCGCTTCTGAATTCTGACGCGCGTACCGCTTCCGCTCCCACACACATTAGGGGAGTTGGCGCCCCGCGCTGGCGGCTCTTTTTTCGCAATATATCGCGGTGTAATATCCCTAGCGCTAGCGAACGAATGTCCCAATATCCAATATGTAATCGATGTAGATCGGTGAATATCAATACCTGTGATAGTCGGCAACAATGTAAAGAGTTTGACTTGTCTTTGCCTGTCCGTTTTGCTCGCTTCCAGTAACATTGAAGCGGCTTGCGTTTGAATATTTCGAATACCGAAAGGATCCTCGAAACGACCGTCTTCTGCAATGTTTCTGGATAATCTATTCGGAAATATTAAACCTACACCGTCTAGGCTGGTGGTCTATTGATTAGCTGCCGTGAAAAGGTACGAGTTGAGCGGCACATGAGCCAATGTGGGTGAGGCACTCCGTAACATCCGCGGCGTAGGACACGCGGACATTATGCAAGGAGAGCCGAGCCCTGAGTCATTCTACTTCTACGACTTTACTTTTCCTTGTATAATTGAATGCCTACCAACATTACAAACGTTGTAAGTAGCTAGCAATACTGCTTACCTGGCCGAAACATGACTACTGTATTGAGTGTCCATTGTTCAAGTAAGCTCAATTTCAAATCTTCAACGCTTTTCGCAACAAGTTTGATCTTTTCGGAATGGGGTAGGGCTGAAATTTGAAAAATGAGCAATTATTCACGCAATACCAATTGAAAAAAGAGGTGTGGACAAGGGATAAATAAAGAGATTAGAGGACGATTTAGCTGCACATAATCTTCATGAAAATCATGTATATGGGAAAGAAACTAATAGTTCACTTTTTTTATAAATTGCAATATGCAGCGCGAGCACAAAATAGCACCCAATTCTATGGATAAAGAAATCGAAGAGAATGGCCGTCCACTTTCTGCGGATTGGTACGTTGGTGGTGTTTTGGTACCATTTTCTGGTTGTGGTGATTGGTACGTCTCTTCACATTCTATGTATTCACCACTCAATTCCCAATGGGGAATTCCCCTGCGTATCGGTATCTCACATTCGAATGCTATTTTCTGTCCACAGGGAATATTTCCCCGAGGGAATCGGGGTGCGGAATACGGCCTCTGTACGTACACCAAACAACGCGAATTCTTACCAGCTATTTTCCCTGATCCATATTTGTGTATTATGTTCAACACGAATACTGTGTGCCATGAATTGTAGAAAATCACCTGCAACCGCTTTATTATCATTTTTGCAACTGAAATGAAAATGAAGGTATCCTCTCAACCTGTCTTTGGATTTGGGGGTTTCTCTCTCACTCATTCTCTCTCAAACTATCTTATCCTTCAGTTTCTCTGGATCTCGCTCATCGTCAGTTCATCTCTCTCTCTCTTTATCACTCTCTCTATCTATCTCCCTCTCCCTCTCATTTTCTAGAAAAATATCCTTACCCGCTTATCCTGGGTATTCAAGTGTGAAACTGGTGGTACAACAGCACACCACCGTACGATAGAAGCCAGAAGAGGAAGGCACTGTGGAAGTGGTGGAGACGGAGGAGGAGAAGAGAGAATACGAGAGACTGAGAAACCTGAAGAGGTCCGAGGTACTCCAAAGAAAAGACTACGGCATTGAAGATATATTCTTACTGTATGACTAATAACTTATCAACAAACTCCACAGTAATTTGGGAGAAAGTTCATCAACATTACTACCCACTAGACGACTTTTCTGGTACGATTTCTTGCCTTAGCAGCAAGTAAACTCAGAATTTCAAATAACACTCTACGCATCCAACCTTCACTTTTTCCTCCACAAAACGTGCTCCTTTTCACAGTAACCATTGAATACGGTACGCTGAAATTGACTGATAGTGTCCTGATAGCTAGAAATATTCAATATGTCAATGTCAATGTCTTCACTGATAGACATTCAAATATTCAAATATTCAACAGTCCAAATGCTAGGGAGTCTACAGTACCCAATTGCACTAAGTACGCTGTTGGTCGATTAATAATTGATCTGCGGTAAACTAAACAAATGCATTGGTGTACCTGTCCAACTCCCTTTCCATACTTGTGCACTCCTTAGCGCCCACCCGTTCGTTTTGAACTGCTGGAAATACTGAATATGTCAAATATAGTATTTTTCTTGGGGCTGTGCCCTGTGCCTGAACTTTCCTATGCAAAACTACTGTAAATAGCTAAGACCTCCCCCCCCTTCCAAATGTTACTCGGTTGAACCGTTTTGACTTCCTGCACCCCATTGAAAGTATCCTCTTTCGAAAACCCCGAAAAGCGGCTTTTGGCCCTCTTTTGGCCCGCACTTAGCCCGCTAGAGGCCCGGGGGCCTGGGAACCGCGGGCAGGGATCTCGTGGCCTCTTATCCTACCAAAGAGGATCATCCCTTTAAAGAAAGATAGTGTGCTTAGTTGAGAGGTCAGAGAGAATCAGCAGAATAAAATAAATAATGTACATAGCTGAGAGGACAGAGAGGGGTCAGTTGACTTTGCCGACTACGGTAAACAATAAATATACAATTTCTATTTTTTATTAAGTTAGTGTATAATTCCTAATTGCGGCATCACACTGATGATGGCCCCTCCGCAATTGTAAATCCCGTCTGTGGCTAAGGCGCTAAGGGGCCGAAACGGGTTATCAAGCTCACGCTTGATATACTCCAGTATTATTTCATTACAATTATATTTTATTTCGCAAGAATAACTATTTATTTCAATTGTTCTCGTAGTAATATCATCAAATGTTTTTACTCACTCCTTTTCGTTCGTTTTTACTATAATGTCGACCACCACGGACTACATACCACATAACACGGATGAATGCAACAAACTACAAGACCGTTCAAGTACAGTAGACAATAAGGACTCTGAACTATAGACTACATGCTACAGAATACATACTACAGACCATAGACAACAAACTATAAAACCACTCACCATGTCTGTTCATCTTCATTTCAATGCATTTTGTGAAGCGGCAAGCCTGACATTGATTCCTTCTCACCACATCAACTATACAGTGACTCCCGTCCTTACAAGAGTACTGTAGGTTGCGGCGAATGGAACTGCAAGCAAGGAACTAAATACATCTTAGGTTATGGTTATGGGTGTATATTCTGACAATTAGGCGGCACGCAGACGAATGTCTAGGCGCCGAAGGTGAAAATTGGGTGTGCAAGCGGCAACTTTACGGGGTGCAAGCGGTGGAACAAAAGTTGCACGCCGCTGGGTTCTGGCGTGCAAGTGGTCCGCCGTAACGTTGCCGCTTCACGCCGTTAAGAAGTAAGGTTGCCGCTTCTACGCCATAAAGTTGCCGCTTGCACGGCGTATTCACGGGCTTTTGGCGTGCAAGCGGCCTGATAACGGTGTGCAAGTTGCGCGCCATTAACTTTCGCCATTGTAGAAAGGGCGGTGATGTGTAGGTTATTCGTTACGAACTTCACGCCCGTTCACTATTCCCTTCTTGTTAGGCTTCCCCGAAGGCAGGGGATACATTTAGAGGCTCAAGCTAAATGAGGCAACGACCCAAAGAAGCAACGAGAATTTACAACTTTACTGTATGACTGCAGACATTTTAATTTAGGTAAATTCACCATACCGCTTGAAAAAACCTCGACATCCATCACAAGAAAGCACGCCATAGTGCCGACCTAAACAGTATAAGCATTTAGTTATTCCGTGTAACTATGGAAATCTGAAACTGAATAGCATAGCGTAAGTCTGACGGGGAGATAGAGAGAGAGGGAGAGAGAGAGACGATCAAGTTTTTTCATACCTGAAGCTCTGTCTCCGCAAACGACACACGGTAGCTCTTGTTTCAGCATTATGCACCTAAAATTGTGCGAAGAACATGAATCTGGAAATTTTTACAAGCGTTTACAATGTCGAGAGAGTGCCACACCGCTTACAGCCATGTGATAACATGAAACAAACGATGTACCAAGGGAGGTTAAATTGAGAATCAAATTCAGGGTTGTGTTACAACAGGATTCATTAAAGCGAAATCCCGACCGGTTTTTGAAACCATCGAATACAACAACATTCGTCTGCAGCTTATGCAAATGAACATAAGAAAAATCAAGCTAAATTCGAGCAAATTAGCATAACTGCGGTCTACGATGTGCTTCAAAAACCGGCCGGTATTTCGCTTTAAGAAATTACGATTTTTGGACTACTCCATCCTTTTAATTTAGCACATTGTAAAAACAAACAGCTACACGTGGTGAACGGACAACGTAAAACAGATCTATGAATATCATAGGTACATCAACATTTATCTGCACTTGCAATCACAAACACTACTAAATAATTCTAAATACAAACATTCCAAGAATATACTTCCAAAATCTGGCCCACCACTGGCGTCTTTATGGCCCGCTTTTCTAACCGGGCTCTTCACCGGGCGTGGGAACCGGCGGCTCATCTTACCGCCTCCTGACCGCGAAGGCCCGCATCAAGGAATCACCAGCACGGGTGCCGGCTCACTAATACGCAAGTGAGGATCGCGCACTTCAAGAGCGCCTTTCAGCCGTGCTCTTTAGAATAACTAACGATAAGCCAGTACGGCGCAGCAAGTAAAAACAGGAGACTCACTTAGTGTTATAGCTCCAGCTATAGTTATGTGAAATAAACATTAGTCTTGCTACCAACCAATAACACGATTTCTTAGAACTGGTACCATCGTTGCTTTATATTTAAACTCGATTTTTACACAAACTCGGTAGCTGGTATTATTGTGAATTGTCCTTATCTCACTAGACTACGGCTAAAGGATTAAGTCAATAAAAATACTACGAATTTCAGTTACTAATGCACCATTTAGTGCTTCCAACTGTTTCGCAGACCTCCTACTGTTTCTGAGACCAACAGCACGAAACCATAAACAAACTATACACCGAAAGAACCAAACAATTTATTAGTAACAAAGAAACACAAGCACAAGCCAAAGGGTAAAATACTTCAAGTAAGCTCTAAAGTCAACAATAATTGCTAACCTAAGGAATAAAAAATTACTTTCATGTCTAGAAAACGTGCGAGATCCAAAAATGTACATGAAACGTGCACATGCAGAAAACAAAAAGATCAAAACGGAAAGGAATAAGTGATAAAAGCAGAAAAGTAGCATACCGGGAAAACAGAGGAGCAGGTTGTAAGGAAGGCACATTGCAAAACTCGGGTGGTGCACGGCGAAACTCTGGCGTGGTGAAAGGCATCGAAAGACTATGAACATGCGACAATTGGCTAAATCAGTTAAAACGGTGCGCGGCGATTTCGCCAGGTCTTAGCGAGAGGGTGTTCAGTGTATTCGCGAATATCTGGCGAAAGACTGGCGAAGGCTCGGCAAGGTGCCGTGCGAGTACAGACGCGCCTGATTTTTTAACCGCGCACCGCCAGAATATAGCGTTGTAGAGCTATTAAGAAACCGCTCCATAGATTACTGTACACACTTGTATGGGTTACGGTAGATTAACTACCTTACACCCAATACCTACTAATTCGCTCCAAAATCATTACCTAAACATAAATAGGGGTCCTAACTACGATACACAATACTACGCGATCCTATAAACGATAAGTTCCACAATATCTTCAGTCAGTGGGCCTCACCATTTAAACATCTAACCTATCTACAACTAGATCTAATATCCTAGCAAAAAATCAATACATAAAGTTATCAATAAGAGGGAAAAAGAAAGAGAAACGTAGAGAGAGAAACAGAGAGAGAAACAGAAAGAGTGAATCAGAGAGAGAGAGAGTAAAGCACATAGGGATACCTATAGAGATCAGCCTAAAAGTTCCCTCGAACACTACCTAGGAAGGTTATCGGGGTACTCTTCCCTTGTACAAATAAAAATCCGTTCAGGTCTGGGGTTCTTGGGGATCCCACTCCCTTTAATGGGGAGTTTCTCACAACTTCACTCCCCTCATCCTCTCCGCTCCTTCAGAAAACGCCTTCAACCAGTCAGTCTGCAAAAAAAATCGATAACATAAAAAATGATTAACTCCTCAATATATGGTGGTGAAAATCTGGCGAAGAGTGGAGCCAAAAGGTAAAAAATCTATTCAGGTTTAGATAAAAGGATGAGCGGCAACATCGCCATATCATCGCCAGAGCCTCGCGGATTACTAAAGATAGTCTAGAACTACTTTTTGGCCGCTTCAAAGTTTCACGTTGTAGCATGAAATCGAGGAAAACCATAGTTAAAAGGACATTACTTGAAAAGGAATACATTTAAAATTCCCGCCAAAAACGCAACGCACCTCCGCTTTCTGCTCTGCGTCTTTCTGCGCGCCGAATGCCTTGATTCTCGGGAAGAGATGATGGATTTCCGTGCCCAATTTTCGTACTTCTTCAACTTTGTGACGAACGGAAGCGAAAATCACAGTCAAATCTTCCTTGTGCCCGTCTTTGTACTGGAAGATGTTAATTAAATTCAAAGAACTAAGGGGAGTAACATGCTTCGGCTGGCCATCCCAGCTACCCCAGGAACATATGAACATAGGAACACAGCTACCCCAGGTACACATTAAAGCGCTGATGAAATTCAGGTGGCGCGCGGAGAGAACCGATAAGCGACGAGCGAGATGAGGACGAAAGAAAGATGCAGGAAAGATGTGCGGCACCTATGCCCCATCGGCTCCGGTGCCGCACACCTTCTTACTTAGAGAACTCCAGAAGATTTGGCAAGACTGAACGAGG
This sequence comes from Pelodera strongyloides, assembly GCA_036852015.1. Taxonomy (NCBI): domain Eukaryota; kingdom Metazoa; phylum Nematoda; class Chromadorea; order Rhabditida; family Rhabditidae; genus Pelodera; species Pelodera strongyloides. Next base: position 3,664 of record JAANDG010000713.1, on the reverse strand, counting down.
CGAGTGAGCGAGGAGCGCGGCGAAGGTTCGGCGCATATTTTTGTGAAACTGATGTAAAGACTGAAGCAAATGAGGCAGAGAAAGAGACCCGAAAAGTACACAATGTGCGCAAACAAATCTGCAATCCACCGTATGACTATCGTACCCAATCACCTACCGTAACAACAAAGGTATCAGACGAGTTCACCACCACCGGGGAGCAAGTCTTTCTGCGGTGAACGTCACCCGACTTACGCCTTTTGTGCTCGCTAACATCAGTGGGCAAAGAACGGGCAGGCACAGGACGCATCTACAATAATCGGGCTAATTAGGCTAATTAGCATTCCAATCAGTCAAGTATTTCCTAATTCTAATTTACACCCCACTATAGCATGGTACTACCATTGCCAAAACTCTTCACTAAAAAGACCGCGAAATATTTGTCGGCGTAGATTCATTCATCTCGACAGTACTACGTATGTAGCTGGATTTTAAAAGATATGTAAAAAACACCACAAATCTACAGGTTACTCTCCCGCCTAAAAAATCACAAATTACAAGGCAAGCCACCGTATACCAGGAACATATCGATAATTTCAAGTCCAAGAAATCCAAACAATCAAAACATACAGTAGTCGGCCGGTTATTCATAATATCACCGAATCAATCAATAAACGCAATAAAAATCAATTCTTTATTTTGTAAACACATCCACAGTAATCATTTTATCAACGAGTACAATAATGTATGACAGAATAACGCTTTTAATCCTTTAACCGGGTCCTAGCGACAGTACATCACACATTTACAAACGACACCGTACTACGTACCGTTTTATCGTAATAGCACCGAAACTACAAAATTAATAGCGTGGGGTACGTCACACAAACACAATCATGTGGATCAGGTCAAATGGCGGGAATTCAAAAATCAAACAATTGAAAAAAGACTACGTAAAGTTGACAACAGGCATTCTGGCGGGTAATTCAAATAGTGTATCATCCTCTGGATCGGTCGGCAGGGTACGGAAGCGTTGTCTGAAATGACTGATATTAGACGTTTATGTATTTTGAGCGAAAACATCACCTCAAAAACTCGCAACATGACCAGGCTTGCACCAGGTTCATGAGCCGTTACACCCTTTTTACTTCGCTACTCTCATGAAAACGCTTGTTCTACCAGAGGTAGGAATTGAACCGACGAACCGGAGTACCTGCGAGACCTCGCCTTAGACCGCGTAATCATGGATATTACGGTGGTACGGTACCTATGACGTCATCAATCCAATCACTAACCTAGCCTGCAGTCTCTCCTGCAACTCCTTCTGGAACTCGTCGTCCCTTATTAGGGGAGGTGGAGGGCCCGGTACACGTGGCATCAAACGCTCGTAGTCACCAGCACGTTGTCGGAAAACATCTGAATTAAAAAAAAGTTCCAACGAGTTGCAGGTTGCAGGAATCCACGCAACTTGGCCAAACTGCTGAAGGTGGATCTCTAAGGCATCTAAGGTACCTAAGGTATCTAAGGTATGCCAAAAAGTGAACAATGTAGCACAGTAGAAATTACATGCTACAGTATATTTGAATTCAAATACAGTATATCAAACAGAATAGATTGCACGTAGACGATAGCCGTAGGCCGTATGAGACTACACATCTAGCTAGAACCTAGAACCGTAAAGAAGATGTTGTTAACACAGTGTGTAACCTTACCACTAGAATTACAACAGCCTACCGTAGCAACACAAAGAACCAGCGTACCGTAGTCTATAGCTTGGCTATGGGTAGTTATAGGCCATATACAGTATAACCACATAAGGCAGCGTCCAAAGAACACTCAACCAACCCGGAGTTGGATCTCTCCTCTCATGGTGATGTAGCGGCTCAATCTGTGGTTGACCATGCATCTCCTTGCCATTCTGCTCTCTATGATGAGCCATCTGTCTGTCAGCGTCTCTTCTACTCGAGTGTTCCCTCTTCTCTCTACGTTTCTTATTCGACTCCTCGGTGGGCACAATGACTATAATAACATCAAAAATCAAGTTGAAAACGTATTTAGTTAAATGGGTCTTATCCTCAGATTCTAACAATAAACGTGATTTGCCCAACTCTGTACCCGCGGGTGGGTCAACGAATGCCATCAGTAGCCGTATGTGCACGAACAGTGGGAGTCTCCCCGGATGGGAGAATTTTTCTCTACGTGTCTCAGATTCGTGTGCTCCCTCTCTTTCTCTCACCTTCCACTGGGAGCTGGGAGCATATTCCCGGTGTTTGTGGTATACGGCTGCTGGAGCATACTGAGGACTAACTAGTCTGTCGTTCGATTGCGAGTCACACAGAACAGTACGCTGATAGAATTCCCGTTGACTACCTCGCCTTGTTAGGAAGTTAGAATAGCCACATAGACCAAAAAGTACGGTTAAGGAACTGGTGTTACCGCCAGACGATTACGGTACGTGACCTAAACCCAAAAAAACATAAACCGCACCCTCATTAGGCTTTTCCGGCGGTGGTGCAGAATGCCTTCGCACGTAAGATTTCTTCACTGCGGTTGAATTTCCTGCGGGCACCGTGGGAGGAGGGTTGGCTGGGGGCGGTGGGGCCGCCTGACGACGCTCTGTTAATAATTAAAGATAAAATATATCAATCGAGACAGAATGGCTAACCTTAGCACTCAATCTGCTCGAGAGGACGATGTATCTCGGTCATAGTTACACAGCTACACAGCTACATTTCTGGTTGATTGCGACCGCCTGGGACAGGAGTCGAACCTGTGAACTGTACATTGGCAGCTAGCTAGTACACCGCCACCCGACTATGCTACTAGGCATCTAGACTACATCGTAAGGGTATTAAATCATCGTAAGGATATTAAACAAAAAAAAGAAATAAAGGAAATGAGATAGATTTTACCTTTCTCCACCTCTCCTCCATTATCCTGTGTGGGTCTATTCACCTCCACTTCAGCATTCGTATTAGATGGGAAGGCGGCCTGAATCAAGTTTTATTTATTTCCATTTAAACAGGTTATTGTAATAAATCAAATTACATATAACATTGACACCTTTCACCAGTTACTTATTCGTATGGGACAAATAGTTGGTAATTCGAAATGTTTCACAAATATAATAAAGTATGCCATATAATTCGTTCCTGTTTTTTCCTTAAGGAATTCCCAAAAAAGTTTACGAGTTGCTCTCACCACTTATGACTAACTTTATTCAAAAACTATATTTCAAAGTTGTTCTGCGATCACTTCACATGATTCACATGAAAGTCCTCTCACTCAAAACAAATCTACAGTAACCCCCTCCGGGTCAGGGTCAGAATATAGCTTTATCAGTTACAGTAGCATCATTTACAGTAATCAATACCAAGAAGATACCGTATCTCACCATGCTCTTCCTAGTGGTCGGCACCCTGTCGTTCGACTTGTCCGATTCCTTGGGTCCTCCAGAGGGCATTGCAGCCGCTTTTCTAACCGCAGTCGCATCAACCAACGTGTGCGAGGGCTTCATCTTGGATCGAGCGGCACTCTGCAGCAAAATTAACACTTTACTATTAGTTTAATAGTTAAAGGTCACACAATATATGTTTGAATCTAAGCATCAAGAACAAGTGCAAGTAGTTGAAATTGGAGCGCCACCCTACAGTAAGCAACGAGTGTAAAAAATATAGAGAAAAAA